>VYZW01003769.1:14683-26889 GCA_013401315.1 Balaeniceps rex
AATAGAAATAAATACACATACAATTAAATAGTGGATTAAACAGCCAACCGAGTGACTAAGAATTTCTTTCACTTTTCAACTCTTCTGATTTTTTTTTTTTCCCCTCTCTGAGGGAGGACTATTGTGCTGCCATTCCTTCACAAACACTTGATAATGCTAAAGTGCTTTGAAGTTGCCATTGGAGAAAATAGAACAACAGATGGAGCACGAATAAACCCACACTGCTGTCTTTTTAATCTGAACAAAACCAATTTTTCTTGGCAAAAATAGTTAATATTTAATTCCATTTACTTATAGAAGTTTGATCCCAGATGAGAACACAAAAACTGAGGCAGAGCTGTATATACAACGGCTCAGTGCATCTATATCCTGGCTTTTTATTAGGAAGATAAAAAAAACTTCATCTAGCATGCATTATAATAGCTGTGATAGATCTTGTTCAATACTGATCTGGAGGCCACTGGACCCAAAGGAATCTGTGAATTAGAATCTCAGTAAGATGCTATTACTTTGTGGTTTCCATGGTGCAAATCAAAAACACTGGACCTCTCATTTAGTATGACTTTTCTCATGTGTAACTGTTATTAGTGGTTATAACTGAAGTTGCCATTCTGGTAGTAAAAGCAGTGTTTGAACCTCAGGTGTATTCCCACCATAAATAAAACATCTGTGTACTTCTGTTACCACTTTCTGAGATTCTTTTTCTTTTAGTATACAGTTAAAGATGAGATTTTAATGCCTTGTCTTTGGACGTGTTTTTCCCCACAGCAAATTTTCTAACAATCCTTATCTGGAAGGTTAAAACAAGCTGGTTTTGTTGTTTTGTTGATCATCTTGTGGTTAAGACCTGGGGACACCCATCTCCTCTTCTTCCTCCTGGAGTTTTTACCAAGATGGATATTACAGAGCTTTTGGGGGCAAAATACTGTGAAGCAAGCTTTTTCTACATTTTCTACTGTAGACAATATAGAATTTCCTACTGAAATGGCAGTTGCATTCCCCTACTCTCATGTGATAGCTGGTCCTTATTAACACACAGAACTCATGCATCTTCCTTATAAAATTCTGTGCTGCCATATTTTCACTGTGGATTTGCTGCTTCCTTCTGGCAGAGGGCTTCATGATGGAGCTGTGTAGTCTGATCACTACTGCCTTTAAGAAGTGAGTGGAAAGATGATGAATTAAGCCCTACAAGTTCAGGCGCTATTACTTTTTCTCAAACTTGTGTAATGCTCAGGGTTTGAAGGGCATTCCTTCCTAATTAGCCCTTGCAGTCACAGAGGGCACACTTGACCCAAGTTCTTTAAACTTGGTTAGAGGCAAGGTGTTGGAAAAATCAACAATCAATCAGAAGAGGTAAAATATGAACAACCTGTGCAAACTAAGTGAGTTTGGATAGAGACACTGATGTTTCGTGAAAGAAATACATCAGGGCAGCATGAATAAAAATAATTTCTGCTTACATAGGGTTTGTTAGACATTCCAGTAGCTAATCAGAGGAGCAAATGAAAAAAGATTGTCAGCCTGTAACAGGTCTCTATGGCTAGACCTACTTTCCAATATACTTATTCCAGTGACATCATATCAGCACTTATCCAAGTTCTGCACTGCTGTCACTGTTGCATAGAAACAAAGGAAAATAAAATCTGTTACAGAGCAAGTTTTCTGAGAGAACCATAGCATATGGGGTTTTTGCTGAAGGAAATGCAGGTATGCTTGAAATGGCTTTATTGCTAATGATGCAGTTCAGGCTAACTCCAAGTGGAGGACACAACTTGGAAGCATGTTGGGTGTATTGGCTATGCTGCTACAAAACTGATATCTAAGTCTTTTATAAGTAGTTACAGACTAGGATAGGCAGAGTACTGGTCTTCTGGAATGGGAGACCACATGTTTAAACTTATGTGGTGCTACTTTCTGCCTTAAGCCTTGAGGAGCAGCTACAGAAGCACTTCTAACTTTAGACACAGATTGTATTAGGCTTTTTCTAGTTAGTAATTGTAACTTTTTTTTATATTTAAACCATGCATGGATTAGTTGCTTGCTCAAACTATCTTCTTATTCTTCCCATACTTCTGGAGAGATTCAGTGACCTTTTGAGTCTTTTCTGCTCTGCCTTCTGTATCCAAATATTCCTTTATTGCTCTATTTTACCAGAAAAAAAAACCAAAACAAAACAAACAAAAAAACCCAACAAACACCCCAAACTCTCAAACTACTGCATTAAATCCACATTAAAAAAAAATTGCAAGGCAGGAGAGGTGTAAGACTGACCTGACAGACTAGAACTCTAGCTGCTCTGTCAGCTCAGGAACTGTCCGCAGTATCTGAGTAGATACCTGTTCTAGATAGCCCCTATAGGCATGAGAGAAATGCAGTGGGACACAGACACTAGGGCAATGACATCAGCACAATGCCAGTGCAAATAACCCTTAAGGAGGTGATGCATGCCCAAGGTATTTCAGATTGTTACATGTACTAAGGGTGCCTGTTAAGAAGGAAAAATAATGTTACAGAATCAAGCCCTCAAAGGAGAAGAATTGTTTTAAATATACTGTCATGTGAAGAAATAAGTGAAGAGAGGAAAGAAGTTTCAGTTGGAGTGGACTAGATGGTCCTTGTAGTTCCCTTCCAACTGAACTGTTCTATTCTGTTTCACTAGCTTAACAAAAGTTCGATACCCATTTGTTGCACACACCTTTTTGGTAAGTCTTCAGAATTCAATTAAGTACAATGTAGTCCTGCTGTGCCAAGATAAGAATATCAGAAATTTTAGGAACGTGAAAATGTTACCTATACGGCATGCCTCTTTTTGTTGTTGTTGTTGCTGATCTCAATCCATTTTTCAGTGTTCTTGCTATTCCTTCAATCATTCCTTCTAGAAATACATCTGGATTGCTCTTGAGCTAATTTATGTGCTTTGCAGTCACTGCCTTCCTCTATAATTTACTGTTTCTGCAATAAACAATTTTGTTTTGACCAAATATATGACTTACTCTCAGCTTTCTTAAAGCCATTGTTCCTAGGTTAATTTCAAAGATAGTCTTTAACTTTTAATCAACAACCGAAATTAATTTGAGGTTTATCTTTGCCTCTTAAGTATCTGAAATGTCTTAGTTATGTCAAAATTTGCCCCTTCAGACAAAAAGCATTTTTATCCTGGTGCTAAGACTTCAATTATAGTAGGATCTTGTCAGATATTTGAAATATGAACCTAGATTTTTGCTAGTTGCTGGCTGAAGGGAAACTAAACATGTATCCGCACTGAACCAGCGTGGTGAAGCTAATCTAAACAAGCATGTTTGCATGGACTTGTTGACATTCCCTTTTTTGCTGTTTTGGGGGATTTTTTTGTTTTGCTTTGTTTTAGTAGTGAGTGTTAGCAAGTGCTTACAAGTGACCTCAATGTTAAACATACAATCAAGCCAGCATCTTTAAGGAATATTTGTTCTTTAAAGGACTCCCTGCCCTCCCCAACCCCACCACTTCCCCCACATGGAGACCAGTATTTTCCTCTATCTTTCCTTGTCAAAGCTTATATTTTAAGTGAGCATATTCGCAGAGTGAGAAGCTCCCACAGCAAGTCAGAGAGTATGACTGGAAAGAGTCAAATAAAAAATGGACTTTAACAGTAGCTTGAGAAGTTGACTCTTTGTTATAATGGTATTTATGTTGGGCTCATCATTACTGCAAAGCATTGTGAATGTTGTTTAATAATGCTTGGTTTTTATAAAGACAGTCTTTATGATGATCATAATTGTGGTGAAGAAAAATTTGTCCAATTATAGGTTCTTTGAGAATCTACCCTAAATGAAGTGCCTTTTAAGAAAAGAAAGAGAAGACCTAATAATTCAGGTCACCAATGTTATCTGACTCTTTCTGAAGATTTTTGGAAAGTAAAAGTCAGACATTTAGATATTTAGGAGCCTAAATCTTATTGAAAGTCAATGGAAGTTTTAATGTCTTCGGTGCCAAAACTGTATGTGAAGAAACTTCAGAATCCAAAGTAACTTAAAATTACTTGGAGATTTTGTTCAAGGCCTGCAGCACATCTGTAAAGCTCAGATGTGCTCTCGTTGTAAAACACTATAAAGATAGCTTGATATTACTTAAAAATTACTAAGTTTGAGTTGTAGCCTTAAACTGTAGTGTTTTCCAAACTGAGAGTTTTAATTAACTCTTTGTGGAGTGAAAAAACTTGGATAATTTGTGTTCTTGGTGCTGTCTGCCCTGTACAGGAATCTCCATCACGTACGTTTTAGTTGCTCTGAAAAGCAGAAAATAATAGTTGTATTTTTCTTTTTCTCTAAGGAAAAGGATAACACTTATCTTAAAACATTAATTTTTAATGAGAAAAGTTTTTCACAGTTTTCTTTAAAAAGGTAATCAAGAAAGGAGACATCTAGGAATTCCGTATTTCATTTTAGTTTCTGAATATTGGGAGGTGGTTTTGGATCAAAGTAAATGACAAAGTATCCTTGTGGATACAGATGTATCAGGAAATAAAGTACCAGACAAGTACTTCCTATAGAGCAAGGACTGAAAGAAAAGGTTCCCATTAGACAGTTTCTCATACTATTGATTCCCAAATGCTTGTGCCTTGTCTGTTTCACACTGTGACTTTAAATTATGATCTTATGACTATATGGAGGTTACATCAATGAAATAGATTTTCTTCCATCTTTGATAGTAAATGTTCCTTTGGGAAATATTTTTATTTTCTTGCATTGAATGTTAGATAATCTTCTGTAAACTGAGTGTAGAACAGCACTCTGAATTGTTTAAATTGTTAAAAGGCCTTGGAATGGCAAAAATTACTTCAAAATTAAGAAGCTGCACCTGGAAATCATACAGGTAAATAAGAACAACTTGCACTTAAAAAATTAATTATACTCAGGTTAACTTGAATCATTATTTTGAGGTTATGAATTTCAAAAAGATTAATATTAACATGAAATCTTTATTTCTAAGTTTTATATTACAATTCAGTAGTTATAAGTCAAGAGACTTTTTTAGCATATTTAAAAGCCTTACTAAAGTATGGTAAATACACTTTTCCATTTATGTGCTGCATTACGCACATGAGTATAAACTCAGAGAAAATGAACTGGTCTCTTGCCATCACCCGTTGGTGGAATATCCATAAATAATAAATAGAGGTTTTTCTTACACCAACATCTTTCACGGATACTGAAACAGAAATTACAAGGGGACAAACAGAATATAATTTCAAGGTGTTCATAATGATAATGTTCTTGATGTTGATTATACTTACAGGAGAAAGCTTTTGGAATTATGAAACATTTGAGTTTCACTTTGCTTAATAGTCCTTAAAAGCCATTTATTTCTTCCTGTGCTCTTAACTCTGTAAATTATTATTTAAATAACTGTTGTTAAATTTTAGATCTCCTTTATTTTAAGACATTACTCTATGCAACTTAAAAAAACCCTGAGTTATTGAAAATATATTTATCTGACTACATACAGGTGAGAGACTAATAGGCGATCTGGTTGCTAAAGGATTGTAATCTCTGGCTGAATTTTTTTTTCAGTCAAATTGCAGAAAAGAAAAAAAAAAAGGGGTGGAGCGGAAGAATCCAAGGAAAAAGGGGTAACTCAAATGTGGAAGATGCAGGGGAAAGGAAGATTCTTTCCAAAAAAAAAAAAAACACCCAAACCCTATCACCACCAACAAAAAAAACCCAACCCTCCCAAACAAACAAAAACCCCCACAGAAAAACTCTATCTTTCCTTCCCTTTTCATTGCTTTTTGAAAAATTATAAAAGAGTAAATAATACAAAAATTTTTCTTGTGCCTTAAGATTCAGTTTAGATGCCTCAAATTCTTAAGGATAGTTTCCTGGTTACAGTAACTTCCAGTGATGAGTCATGGCTTTTTCTCATGAGAAAGGAGGGAAAAAAAATCCTCTGGCTGTGATGTTTTAGAGGTATAAATTACTTATTTCAAACTTGGTTTTTAGTAGTCACAATCCGTCGATGGATAAAAGGTCAGCATATTAAGAAAAGCACTTAATAAATAAAAGGATTTGTTAAAGAGGTTGTATGCACGGTAAGCGTATTTGATAAACATGGGGCACTCAACTGTATGCCTGTCGCCCTTCTTTAGGGTTAAATCACCTGTAGGATAAACAAATCCTACCTGGCTTTGTAATGGAATTTAATTTATCATGAGGTATAATATGCCCCTTTTCAATATGGAAGTGTAATTATCCATTGATCTGGCCATTTTAATTGCCTTTCATCCCTAAGCTTAACTTTCAATCCTAAATCATGATGCAAATGCAAAGTTCAGCTATCAGTTTTAAGCTTTTCTTCCAACAAAAGACTGAAGACAGTCATCGGTTCCCAGATACCAACCCAGAGATGCTTTTACAAAGAGAAAATGAAGTGCCAAATGAAACCATGGGGTATAACTTTTTTTTTTTCAGGAGGTCATTGCAGTACTCTCAAATTCCATAGCATCTCAGATTACCCTTGAGTTTACTTAAAAACAGATTTTGATACTTAAACAGACCACAGCTGCAGAAAATAATTTATGGAGGGATTTGAGTTTGTTTGTTATCCTCCTACATTTTGTCCTAATTAAAAATAATTTTACTATCACTAAAAACCCCCTCATAAATCTTATGTAACGTTCTTGTAATCTACTTAGTATCTCAAACCAAGAGTTTTATTGCATTGATTTTTTTAATTTTTATTTTTTGGAATGAACCTGTCTAGAAATAAATATATCCTGAATATATGTATATCTTAAATCAGAGAATTTTTTTGTCTGTCTTTTGATGTATGCTATTCTAAAACATATATATAGTACACTGGAACGAATAGCTTTGAAGCAGCCCTTTACATTCATAAAGTGTGATATTATGGATCCTCTGAAGCTGAGCATTGCAGAAGTTGGTAATCCATTTTAATTTGCCCTTCAGAAGGGGTAAACTTTCAATATTCCATAACTGTGAACTGTATATTCATAATTAAGGAACCATAAAATTTCAATTGCCTTATAGTGTCAGTGAGCAGTATTTGTCCCCTTCTTTGCTCCGCCATCCATCTGCAACAGCGCCCATCAGCACTGCCAGAGCCATCCAGCGTGGCCCAGGGGGTAGGCGGATTCTGAGAATCCTCTCACAGGGAATGGAGACAACCTTCAGTGCCTTGGCTTCCTCGAACATACAGGAGAGTAAAAGTAAGCCAGTTGCTTTCCAAACACTTTTTCTTCAAAACAGGACTAAAAGTCTTGCATAGCCCCACTGCTACTTTATTGAGTGTTATTTTGTGTGTGGTTGATGCTTGGCCACTTTCAGAGCAACATGGAATAGAGGAAGCTCGTGAGTCAGTCTTCTTCATGGTTTACCTATGGTGGAATGGGTGGTGTTTCTGGAGTTGACTCTGGTTTGCTTCTCTCCACTAGACTAGTACAATGTTATGATTCTGTTCACTGATGCTTAGTAAATCTGGAACAAAAGCTGTATATGACTGAAACTGTTTCATCTCTTACCGTATTCACACTTAAGGGTTTGCAAATATATTTAGACATACTTTAGGACTTGCTTCACTGTACAAATTGCAGTATGACTTTTGTTTACATGTGTCTAAATCATATGAAAAATTATATAAATGGACAGCAGATTCACGATGCAAATTTCAGTAGCTCAATGGAAATTATTTTTACATCCATAGAGGAGCTGTTTGTTTCTTGTTTGTTTGAAATTCTTAAAAATTTTTTTATTCAGGTGTTAACTAGCAAAACAAAAGTATTTTGTGTTTTACTTTAAAAAAAAAAAACACAAACAAAATCTATGAACGTGCTAATAATTGAGATCTACACTTTATCTCTACATATACTGGCATAATAATCACTCATTTCTCTTTAAGCTATAAAGTGGTTTTAATTGTGGATGTTAAGGAAAAACAAACTAAAACCAGAATGTGCATATCTGACTGAATGAAATGTATTTGCACATCAATCATTTCCCCAAAGAAGAATCTGATAATTTTTCCAGTAATATGAACTATTGTTTTTATCAGTGTTTTTTCTCGCAATACCTTTCTAGAGTCAGCACTTTTGCTGCAACATAAATTCTACAAGTATGATCAATTGTGTTTGAAATAATACTTTTTTTTTATTTCTCCAGTTGTAGTCAATGAATATTTACAGAGTGGTATCACCATTAAGTACAGTTACATTGTCATGTTACTGGAATATGTGCTCAGTCACTAGGAAAATCTTGTATACTTTGGATCCATTGTTCTTTATTTGCTTTTCACATAAGAGTGAGAACTCTTTCTCTGCTGGCTCAGTACAATTTTTTTTTTTTTTTTAAAGCTCAGTTAAAAATTACTTTGTATTCCTGTGTCCTCTAAATATATAGTCAATTACGTTTTTTTTTATTGAGAGTTTTGCAGCTAGCAGTTGGAATTACTACAGGTATGTAGTAAATGTTGAAAGTTGAAGTAAAAAAAAAAGCACAAATGTGGATGTATCAATAGTTTTGGATAACTTTTAAAGACATCTAATCTGTCTAAGTTTGATAACTTCTGTAGCTATAAAAATTGGTTAAAGAAACAAGTGTTCTGGATGACTGAAATCCAGCCTTTGAAATGAGGGAGAAATAAGTAATAGGAGAACCTATATTGTTTTATCACCTGTTATCTTCAAACAAAAAATGAACCCAAGAGAAAAAAAAGCAAAAACTGAGCATAAGTAAAGACTGAACCACAAGGCATTCAGAAGCCAAGAAACGGCTGAGTAGGCAAGCAGAAAGCTCAGTTCTTAAAATTTCTCTAGAATTTTTTACAACTTGAATAATTTTTCCTCACTCTTCTTTGCTTTCTTTTCAAACCTCTTGTTTTTGTCCTACTGCAAGACTGCTGTTCCGATAGAGAAGACATAAGAGAGAGATAAGACTTAATCAGAGTATAATATAGAGTATTATATAGCTTTAAGGCAATGAATTGAGTGACTCAAGAGTAGAACTCTAAGGCAGTGGTTTTTCAAGGTCAAATGGTGTTCAAATATGGATTTTAAAATAGATTTAAAAGATAGACTTTAGTTGCTGCTTGTAAAAAAAAAAAGCTATAGTTACTTTACACTAATTGCAAAATAAATTCTGACATCTATATCAGGATTTCTGTCTGATAAGTTCAGGTTCCTTCTTTTAAATACTGGGCATGACATAATATTTTAATTTGTCTAATAAGCATGGTTTAGAGTAGGAAACACACTTTACTCCTACCAGTTGTCCATAAATATGCATATATTGCTTTCTGCTTAGGTTTACACATTTTGGATATGAATACTTGCCAACAATTTTTAAAACTGTTTTAAAAGTCATCAGTCTCATACTGCACACAAACAAGGAGCAACAGAGGGAAAAAAAATGAGCCTTCCTGAATATCTTCCATAAGCAAAAAACTCTTAATGCAACACTGAATATACCAAAGTAACCTTTCAATCATTGCCTTCTGGTGTTCTAGTATGTATTTACAAATCACTTTTATCAAAACACAATATGACCGATAAAACTGATTGCCTGTGCAGCAATGGTATATATGTCAAATGTTAATCAAATGTGGCATCTTTAATTCAAGTTTTGCATTGGATTTGATTTAGATACATTAGATTACGTTTTTCAATTGATCTTATAATGCTTTCCTTTTTTCTTTTTTTTTTTTTTTTTTTTTTTTTTTGTTTCTGTTATGGACTGTTACAGATGGGCAGAAGTGTTGTGCTATGGACGTGCAATAGATGCACAATGTCTGGTCAGCTACATTCAATGTAAATAATTTTTGGTTGAAAAATGCAGATTCATTGAGGTTCTTTTTAAGAAAACAAACAAACAAACAAAAAACCAAACAAAACATGAAACCTTCCTAGATAAGTAATGAAAATAAGGAAGGGTAAAGAAGGAAAAGTGGTAAAAGGTTCAGGCTTAGCAAGCACTAGCAAATACCTGGCCAGTGCAGTAAATGACCTGAAGTGGTGTTAATTATAGTCCACACAAATTATCTCGCTTCCATTATCATGCCTCTAATGGAAATTCAGGTGTAGAAATGTATTCGTATGGTGAGGTTGTTCATGAGGAAAACGACATAAGATTTGGCTTCTGTTGGAAAAATTAAGAGAGGTCAAAGCCATTAATTATTTTTGCTAAACACTGTTCCTGCTTATACTTTTGGTTTTTTGTTAACTGGAGCTGCAGGCATTAGACTATTATCTGTAATAATGTCCACGAATTTTTCTTCTTTGCTTTTTTTGATATTCTTGTGGAATGTTTTAACAGGACCAGGCATGAAATGATTAACAATTCTTTTGCTAATAAGGGATCTGAAAGTGTGTTTACAATTGGTAAATGTCACCTCGTATAAAAAAAAAACACACTGTCTGATTTGATGCACTAAAAAAACCCTACAACCCAACCCAAAAAAACCCCACCCAATACACAATGCATTTTTTATGCTTGTGGGTTATGCATTTCAAGACATAAGAAACACTTTTTTTTTTCCCACCAGCAGCTTTTTAATTAGCCTCAGAAAATTCTGTAAAATCAAGTGGAAAATATAGCATATGTATGTTTTCTCTGAAATAATCCCAATTGCTTATTTGCAAAAACATAATTGTATCCCAAAAGACTTAAAACTTTCTGTGGCCTCCCACATAATGTGACATTCTTGACTTTAATTAACAATGTTTTTCGTGTCTTGGTTTGAATGATGAGAAAAGATTGTTGACGTTTTAGTTCTTTACAGTAACTTCTTTGAGTAGGTTTGCCTCAAGATTTTTAAATTCAAATTGTTGATCTATGCAGGTTTTGCGTAGGTAGTCAGGGTTGAGCATCTTAAGTTCTCAGCTCTTTTAGATCTGTTTACAAATTCCATTAAACATTTTATATTTGTTTTTCACCTACATAAGCCATTGACTACTAGTGTAAAATAACAATAATTTTAGCTACAGAAGAACAAAACAACATGCATGAGAAATATTTCGGTTGCCATCTTATGATACTTACTGCAAAAACCCATTGGAAGGCTTACTCTCTTAAACATGCTGAGTTTCTTAATTTTGCTGCTTGTAGTTTTTGTGTGGTGTTTTGTTTTGCATGGTGCTTTTTTTTAATTCACCTGAACCTCCTGAAGCTGCAATGCTTCCCCCCTTACCCCTAAATTTTACTTTGGAAAAGTTCTCTGGCAGCAAAATTAGTTGCTAAAGACAAATAACATACACTTACACTTGCTGCTTCAGACTATTTTACAAAAAACCAAAAAAGCCCCAAACAAACAAAAAAAACCCACAACCAAAACATAAAACAAAGTCTTTCTTGATGAGATGTTTCAGAAGATATTGATTGTTTCATCGAGTCAATAAACATTGCTGCAATCCCTTTTGTTAACAAGTTCCAGGTCTGGCATGAAAATGACAGGCTAAATGGTGACATTTTTAGATTACGCTTTTTTTCTGCTGCTTTGTGTGATATATTGGAAACCTAGTGGGAAAGGAGCAGTGGTATCAGGCTGCCTTGAAATTCTTTGTGTCAATGATACTTAAAGGTCCTGCTATTTCTGATAAAACACTTCTTTTCAAGGAAGTTTTCTGTTGTTAGTGATGTTTCAGAACTTTTTTGCTTGCTGTCGTTGATAGAAGTATTGTTCTGGAAAGCCCAGATAATAAACATCTAAAAATATGTTACTTCCTGATGTTAGCAGTCATAGATGGATTATACTTGAGAGGTATCTATTCAAGCTTTTATATGAAAAATGGGTTTTATCCTTGGTGGCAGTGATTAGGCTTTCTGGTTTTAATCTGTAGTCAAAAAAATTCGTCTTAAAACCAAAACAAACTGCTCCCCCACTCANCTTTGCTCAGTCAGGAAAAAGTAATGTTTCTTACCGATGGCACAAACTTCCTTAGTGACTTTCATAAAAAGTGCCTAAAACCTGGTATTGACAGACCACTGTTGGGACTTGANAGGAACTCTTAACCTTATGCCAATTTAAATGACAGTATAGCATTTTATGCCAAATACTGAAAGCAGTTTTACCCTGGCATATAAAGCTTTTCACGTGGGCCTTTTTGTTGGGGTATTTACTTCTCTTTTTTCATTTTTCCTCTCATTTTGTGTATTACCATCTCTTCTGTATGTAAATGCCCTTGCCTTTATTCTTAGAAGAACTTCTAGATTAAACAG
>VYZW01003770.1:6344-24518 GCA_013401315.1 Balaeniceps rex
AACAACAAAAAAAAAAACACAAACCAAAAAAAGCTATTCCTTGGGAATTATCTGGAATTTATAAATTTATAAATAAATAGCTTTGGTCACCACACTTCTTATTCAGTACGAAGTTTAAAAATAAAATCTGTAAATGACAATAACCAGTGAGTCCAAAAGAGCTTAAGGATTTTAGTCTAATATTAGCCCAAATATTTTCTGAGTTGATCAGGGGAGTGACTTGCTGGATGCTAATCTAGATAAAATGAGAAATTGTCCACGTAAGCAATGCACAGTAAATTTATACTGGGGTGCGTGTAACAGGTTCTTTGAATTGGTTCCCATTTACAGAAGCAGTAACAAATGCTGATGGTTGTAAAATCGTATTGGCTATTAAGTAGGCGTCCCGTGTGTTTGCTGGTGCTGCCAAGCCCTATGTTCACTTGTAATCCTCAGCAGATTTGAAGTGCATATTCTGTATTGCTAGTGAGCATGTGAGGAAGATGGCTCAGTTGTTGGTGCTAGTAGCTTTCTTGCTGTTATGTCTACACAGCTGTGATTCAAGCAGCTGTTTAGGGATGAGTTTCACGAGCATGATAGCTGTAGTTACAAATTTAATTTTGAAAGTGATCCTAGCACAACTGCTAATGTCTTTAGACTTCTTGATTTATTAGAGGTTAACTCTGTCATTGCTAGCAAGCAGTAAGCACAGCTAAATACATTCAGGTATGTAATGAAATGTGACAGTATACAGAATGTCTTCACATTTGAAAAAAGATTCATATATGCCAGTGTTTAATCAGGGACAGATAGTTTCAGAGCCTCATTTTCACAAAATGTGTGATCTCATGAGTTGAGAAGTAGTCTCTTGTGCTGAAGAACTAATTCTCAGTTAGAACATGTTTTAATTGAGTCTCTTGAAACTTTCAATTTTTGAAGATCAGAATAATTTGAAGTACATCTAAGAATATGATATATATCTGCAAGTGTCTTTTTGCAGTATCATGGTGAAAACCCAACAATCCCCCACCTCCCAAGCTCCATTATTGTCACAAACATAAGTTTAAATGAATGTAATTATCCCTAATTACCTTTTTCCCCTCCCCCCCCGCCCAGGATAAAGTAGCCAATATTTGGTGCAGTCTGAGTGTCCTTATAAAGATAAAGAATATAGTATCACCTCAAACTCAACTAAAACTCAGGTAAGATATAACTGAAGTGCTTTAGGTAGTTGTTTATTTGCATTATTTTTTGCAAAATGAGTAATTTTTGTCAAAGTATTATAGAAGTGATGTTTAAAATCTTGAAAAAATGTTTTCTTTCCTGTACTGTCCTTTTCTCCCAAGTGATAAGGTTTTCTTCAAGTACTGTTAGGAATATTTATGACTGAAAAATTTCCTGCATGTTTATATAGTGTTTTAAGCTACTTGGTTGGTTAAAACTGAGTTAAAATTTGCATGCTTTCCTCTTCAAAGAATTACCTCTTTTAGTGCTCTTAGAAGTCAGAGTTCACAGTTCTGTTTTTTGACTAAGTGAAGAATTCAAGTCTAGGTCTACAGAGTCTGAAATATTAATGGAAGTGCTTTATTCCTTTTTCAAAAGCGCTTATGTCGGTGAAGACCATTCAGTGCTCTGGTCTTGTGATTGAGTCTCCTTGAGTGATTTTGTACGTCTGAAAATTACAGTTGAATTCCTAACTTACATACTTTTCAAAAGTGATTATATGATATCATGGATGTAGTTACTCATGTATTAAAACTGTTTTTCTTACAAAATTCTTTAGTTTTGTTGTAACATTCCTGAGCCTGCTTCCTACTTGTATAAAACTAACTGTCCAGCCTTCTCTCCGAGGATTTAAATTTGCTTTGGTAAGTGTATGTTCTTAATTGCTCCTTGTTTTATATCCAGCACTGGTGTGTGACCAACAGTTCTACTTACAGTTGCTGCAATGTGCAGAAGCGTGTGTACCATTAAATGCTGTTCTGTTTCTGCTGAAGAGATTGGTTAAAAAGTGTTTTGCTATCACACGTCCAGGGGGGGTCTGACCTGTCTTTCAAATCCAGACTTTTTTCCTTAGCCTCAGTTTTCTTTATTTAATGCTGTATTTTTATTATCTTCCTTGAAGAGTCTTCAGAAGATTCTGTATACATTAAAGCCTCATATAGAGCTGGGGTTTCTCCTTTTTGTTTAGCTTCCAGAGTGCTAGTTTTTCTTACTGCATTGGCTGCAAAATTCAATAAAAAAGTCCCGAGATGGACATTGTAAGCTCGTTAGCAGTTTGAAAAGAAAATGACACTATTTTCCCAAATGTTTGCCTTTTCTTAGTCATATTATATCATTGAATTTAAGCACATTAACATGACTTACATGCAAAAATCAGTTTTCTTTGAAATCAAAATTATATGGAGCTGGTCCTAAGGTTTCAAGAGTTACAAGATAATTTCTATTTTTAATTTTATGTGAGTGCTGTTTGAGAGTGTATTGCAACATTGCCTAAAACTAACGTTTATCCTTTCTAAGAATGGGTTTATATTTTACAGTGTGTTTTTTATTTGGTGGGGAAAAAAAGGCAGTTTGTTTACTTTGATATGTTGGCTGTTCATGATGATGAGCAAAATTTTATGTCAAAAAGGTGGGTAGTTCTCACCATGACTGAACTTTGCCAGTGCTTATGTATGTATATATTGTGTTTACTTGGTGGGGATACTCTTGTCAGTAAAGCTAAGCAAGAGTGAGGGCTCTTTATATAAAGTGCTTTCTGAATAATTCTGGGTAAACTTTCAATGTATTTTTTACTATGTATAGGTGGTTACAGAAGCAGCTCTGTGTACTTGTAGATCGCACTGGAGTAAATGTAGCAGTTAATTAGGAAAATATCATTTAGCTCATACATTCATGTAAAGCCTATGCCAGCAGAGAAACTAAAACAGTGCTTTGCATTGCGGTCACATATACTAATATATCTCTGCTTTCCTTTTCTAAGGTTAGTTGTGCATTGTCATTTTTCCTGTTCTCCTTTCAAGTACATGAAAAATCTATTCTTCTAGTGTCAGTGTAAGTAAATTATTTCTCTGTGGATATATTTTGATCTTCTTTTCCTCATCTTGTTATTGCATGCTGCTTTCTCACTTACAAATATATCTGATTTTAAAAACTCTATGCATTTGCTTTTCTGAGTAACTTGTAAATGAAAGTATATAAATGCAGCCATGCTGGTCTCTCCTGCTTCACTCATCTCTCCGGGCCAGTGTTCTGACTGAATTTCCTGGAGTACAACATGGCACAGAGCATAGCTGTTTGTCCAGGGAATAGACTGGCTGGGGGGTTGGTTAAGGTGATGCTGCCATGGACAGCAGAGTCTTGTACTTAGCTGCCCAGCAAGGCTGGAGCGTGGTGGCAAGTTGAACTGGGCAATTGATCCCTCGCTAACAGCATCGGTAAAGGGGCCTTCTCTCCCTTTGTCATTAAGGTATGTTTTTCCCATCCCCTGCCCCAAAGGAGGCGAGGGCAGCAGGGGCAGTCAGCAGCTTTGCTCTTCTGCATGGATGTCCTATGCGTACCTGACAGTAATGTTTGATAAAGGAAGATTTGGAGAGGCAGCCCTCTTAACACTTCCCGTTCATGCCCGACAGGAAGGCTAAACTGGTGGTTAGAGAAATCCTGTTACCTCTGTAGGCAGTTGTCTGGAAGCAGCAGTACAGGTGCTCCTCAAAGCCAACAAGAAGCCTCTCACAGAACGGGCACCAACCTGGCTGCCTGTGCCTGCCAATGGTACGCGCTGTAAGCATTCTGCTGAGCAACTCTCCTGCTGCAGACCCCTGCGCAGGGCAGAGCGTTTGCGTGTTGGGTTCAGTGGGGTATAGGGGGGAGCAGGGCGACCCAGCAGAGGATGCAGCGCTTTGGGCACTGCCTGTTCCCAGACTTTCTCAGCCTGTACCAGTGGGGAGTGGGCGGAACTCTGCTCTGCCTCCCAGAGGAGTGGGAGCACAGCATCCATGTGAAAGGTTGAGAGGATGAAGTGCTGTCACTTCAGTGCTTGCATATCTGTTTTTTCCTCTTTTCGTTCTAGACCAGTCTGCTTAATCATAAATGAAATCCCTTTTATGGCTACGTGGTTTTTACTTGTATCAACTTTCAGGTGAGTTGGACACTATTAACATTATAGTAAAACTGTGTTCTCTGCCAATTCTAGTAAATAAATGTATTATTTTTCCTCTTCTCTTTACATTCTTTGAAATATAACTCAGAATGTGCACTCACTTCTGCGGGTAATTCTGTTTGAACAGTATGTTGCCTCTTCTACTGAAAGACGGCCTGCTGCTGGCCTACGCTGTGACAATGCTGGCATTCCTGTCAGTCTGCGTGGCTTCCTTTTCCATATTTGAGAAGACTTCAGCAGAGGACCTGCAGCTGAAACCATTCTCCCTTTCCCTGAAGGGATATGTTTCTTGGTTTAAGTCATTTCCCAAGATTGTCAGGAGTCTGGTAAGCAATTTTAACTCCTATAACTTACTTGAAGCTCTTCATGGTACTGAAGTACTTGCACAAACCAGTTTTATGTCCATAACTGTGTATAAAGCCCCCCAACAGGGAAAGCCACACTATCTCCGTGTAGAGGTTTGCTGTATTTTTTTTCTGCAATGTCATCTATGTATAAATTGAAGAATAGAGAGCACCCAAGTAATGAAAGTAACAGCTTACTCGTTCAAGGCGTTAAATCACCATTAGCTAATACATTGTTCCTTATCTTACAGTTTCTTCTTTCCCTAACCCTGATGGGCGTCCTGTCTCTAATGAGCGCTGCAGTGCATCCTCCACAGAGGTTACCAGATTTGTTTCCTGTATCTGTGTCCATTATTTCTTGCTTACACTTTTTATTATTTTTGGTGTATTTTAATGTTGTTATACTCTGGGACTCAAAGAATAGTAGAAGTCAGAAGAAAATCAGTTAATGAACCCATGAAGATGAAGGACGAAACTGTGAAAGGACAGAGTATTTTCAGTGAACGGTGTCTGGCACTGCAGATAAACCTGTTTGTGATGTAATACAATTCCTGTAACCTAGTGAAAATCAGGAAACGCATTATGCATATTTAAACACAAAATAATCAAAGACTGTTTTAAAGGAGAAGTATTTTGAAGAACACTTGGAAATGTGATTTGGTGTGTTTTCTTCAGAAGTGTAATACTTTTGTTACCATTTGTAAACTTAAAATACCTAATAAAGGACCAAATTTTGAATTAATGCTAAAATACCCCGGCTGTATTAGCAAAACAGCAAACTGTTTTGTTAGCGTTAAGTTTACACATTCCCAGCATACAAAGCGTAAGGAATTGAAGTAGTGCAGGTTAAGTAGAAACTCTTGACTGATAGCTCTTAAGTTTCCTTGCTGAATTGTTTTATGACGTAAACTGTCTTGTGTAGTCAGTCACTGTCCTCCATCGTTGTTTCATATAGCACACTGCAGTTCATCCTGGCTGTTGCACAAGGCTGTGCATCAGTGTGAGGCACTCTCCGGATGCTGTGATCTAAGCAGAGCACTTGGTTCCTCAGCTGATATTGTAGGGAAGAAAACTCAGCCTTCCGGCAGTGTCACTGGCTGGAGATCTATAGGCTCAGCCACAAGATGGACCCAAGTTCCGTAGCACACCTGGACAGCAATTCTGTAGCAGCTTCAGTTCCACCCACAAGCTTTTGGTTTTCTTTTATTATAATATGTGTTATTTTCCACAGTACCAATACTTTCAGAATACTGAAGAATTGCATAAGCCACAGAGAGGCACCAAAGTTAGTGCTGGGTACAGAAGTAGAGGCTGTGTCATTTGGAAAGGGGAAGGTTCCTACGTATGCAGTAGGTTAGAATACACATCTTCCTTCGCTGTAGATCAGCAGCTATGATTTGGTTTTAACACTAGTGTAGTCTTATGACTCTCAACAACTGTTTCTAACAGGACTGAAAAGCCAAAAAATCTTGGCTCTACTGAAATAATAGCTGAGGTACTGTAGTGCAGTTTGAAAGCAAGTACTAGACTCTTCAGAAAAAAAAAGGGGGGGGACCCCCACAATGAAAATGAAAAAACACCCCTTATTGCGTAGTAATTTGCAGATGTAAACTGAACTAAACTCTGCAGTTTCTCCCTCTGCACAGTACAGCCTCCAATGCCAATAGTTCAGAGAATACAAATTGATTGAATAATTATATACATAACAAAGCATGTAGTAAGAAAATAAATCATAAAGCAATTCATGGTAGGTATAGTTTAATTAGGAGTCAGTCTATCCTTTTTCTTAATTCTGCTCTGACACAATATATGTATGTGTGTGTATGTATGTATATATATGTATATATATATAAAAAAAGCAAATCCGTCCTTGTTGAAAGGCTTCTCCCCTGACCTCACTGCGCTCTGTCACATACCAAACTGTCATTGACATTAGCACATTCTGGGGCTGTCTCTGCAGCATCAGTTGTGAGTGTGTGAATCAGCTGTTCTGGGAACTTCCAACTGTGTCAGTTATGAATACTGTAAATGAAGTGTCTATAAGCTGAGTGTATTTATTCAGTTTTTCCAGCTTTATTTGTTGTGGAAAAAGTAACCGCAGCCAACATTATACCCGTGGCAGCTGAGACAAAATAAAGAAGGGGCTCTTGAGTAGTAACTGTAATGTTATCGGGGGCGAGTGCAGTTTAGCAGTTTACCTCACTGTAACAGTTCACTATAAAGCAACAAAACTTAAATATTTTCACAAGTATGTAGAATTTTTCTGAGGGTGTGCATGCAAGAGCTCTGCCCACAGCACGGCCTTTCTTTTTTGAAGCGTAGGCCGAGTGGCATTGATGTGTATCAGGACACATAAATAGGAATCTTTGTCTCCAGAGGCTGCAAAAGCTAAAAACCACAGCATTCCCTCTGAGCGTGGCTGGGTGAAAGACTGCCAAACGTTCAGGCAGCTTGAAGAATGTCTACTTCCAATGAAATAACCTCTGAAACAGCAAATTAAGATGGAAGGAAGCGGAATGGTTTCAGGTTCTAATCAGCCCATTCTCGTGTTCATCGTGAGATCATGGTGCAATCCTTCCCACCCATATAAAAACATTAGTTTTGAGTGTATCTCTTTTCTTTGTCCTTGAGATGGCCTCCAGGGGTGATAAAGTGAGAGTCATACGATCCACCTTGTGTGGAACTGGAAATGGTTCTTAACAGACCCAGCTGTTTCTGAAAGGCAAAAGCCTTGTACAGCAGGAGGTCAAAGAAACAGTAACTGCTTAAATAGCTAAGGCATGTATGAGGAGTATTTGCAGCAGAATCTTAGTATATAACTTCGTATTGCCCTAAAAAAATGACCAAATACCAAATTTCATGGTATCTAACAATTGCCATGGTGTAAATTACAGAAAATAACAGTAAAGGTGATGATGGACAACGAGTTACAGCAGTAAAAGTTTTATTTTGTTCTTCTAAGACTACACAGAACAGCTTGATTTAGACTGGCATACAGTTCATTTACAGATTCTTTTCAGATCAATAATTATTTAATTTCCAGCTACAGAGGTTAGAATCAGGTTAGATAAACTATTGCTGGTTCAGGCTAACCTTCCATCATCATACAAAGCAATCAGCTGCTGAATCTTGTACATATGACAAAAACCAACAGCACAGAAAGCTTAAATGAGAATGGTGTGGAAGGTAAACAGAGTAGAGTAATGGACACAATTCCCTTCAAACAATTACTAACATTTTTTTCCAGTCAGACTGCACAGTGCAAAATCATTTTTATTAATTAAAAACTCCCAAGGCTTGAGTGTATACATGCTTAACTACAAACTGGGACACATTTATCATTTCGGTTCTCAGAATTTTAGTTGTAAAAATAAGTTTATCTGTCTAAGATACTTTGCAGTGGTAGCAAGAACGGACAGTCAGTTCTGTACATTTATGTTGAACTTCCGCTCTTGGCAGAGGATCATTCTACTGCACTCTTTCAACACAAGAGAGGCTGCACCTTACCCATTTGAGACACAGGGTGTTCACTAGGCTGGAGAGGAGGTTTTGAGGATGATGAAAAAGAGAAGAAACTGGTCTATAACAGCTTTCCCCATATGTTGTTAAATACCAAAACTAAACTAAAAGTTGACCTAAAAAGCAAATGTTATTAGAGCCATGTGTTTTAACACTGGGGGCTTGAAGCCAATACCTTCATATAGCGTGTCTTGGGTTGACTTTAGAGGAAACATCTTCGTAGATGACAAATGTGTCCCTAACTGTGGCAGCCGCAGACAGGGAAACTTGTTTGTAAACATCTTAAACATGCTCAGCACTCACGATAATCCCTTGCACAATAGAGTTTCTGCTGTCTTTTGAGCCCAGTCATCATTAGAAAAAGTCATAAATTCTTAGACATGCTGCTGCAAAACTAGATGCAGTAATTTAAATCATGTTTTGCTACCTTTTGGGGGGATGGTGAATTGATTAAATGAGTGTGCACACACATGCACCACCACCACCTACCCCCTGCTCCCACCCCCGGCAGGAAGCAACCATTTCCCACTGGAGGCCCGGGATCCAAAGTTCATCTTTTAACGTGGTTTCTTACCCAGTTCTTGGAGGAAGAGTTATAGTGGTTTTTTGTTGTTGGTGGTGGTTGGTTGGTTGTTTTTTTTAAAAACACAAAGCAGCATAATTATATATTTGCAGTAAGAACATACAGAATATATGGTTTATTTTCCATGCAGCAGCAAATCTAAATCAGCATTTTGTACACACAGTTGCATAAAACAACCATGATGTATTATTTACATTGAGATTATCTGGTTGTGCACATTGTTAAGTTTAAATAGATGCCAGAAATTTTATCTAGATATGCACCTGCCTAGCGCAACGAGCAATCCCAAACTGGTATTTGCTGGGGAGATAGGTTTACACTCATTTCTTCTTTCCTTTTAAGTACAGTCAAGCAGATGTAGAACTTCGGGTTGATGTGGAATGCATTTTTCACATAATGCCTGTGTGGAGATAATGACTAAAATAAATAGCAATTAGACAACAGCGTCATCATTCATGTGATCTGTTCTGAATAATATGTCTGTCCTACGTCCTGTACTAGCCTCACTGCGTAACAAAATACAGACAGACACACATACATACTAAGGCAATGCAGAGCAACAGTCAGTCTCCTGTGAACTGCAGTAACATTTTAAGATGTTTCAAGGAAATGCTGCAGTTTTTATCTGTAGAAAAGTTGAGAAATAATTGCTAAAAGATCATTTAGCTACCACAACTATATTTTTTTAAACACTAAGAAAGCAAAGGGCTCTACAGTGTTGGTCACACTTGGGAAGGTATAGCGAGAACCAGAAAAAGTAACGTCTTTTTTTGGACATAAGGTGCAAAACCAACATTCACTGACTAGACAATAGCTAATAGTAGAGACATGCGTGCTCTCTGAGCTAACTTCGAATTGAAGCCTTGTAGTTGTGGTCAGTATGAGTTTAGTTCAAGCTAATAAGCCAGTGTAAGACTTTGATTATTGTACCATAGAAAGGTCACTCTCTGCACTCTGTAGAACTCAGAAATTATGCTGAGTGGAGAAAATGAGCTGCTAAACAGGATGCTAGCTCTGCTCTCCTGCACTGGTTTCTATCCCTCCATTACTCTGCCTTTGGTGTGGTAGTTGGTTTGAAGGAGTAAAGAGTAGAAAGAATCTCTGGCATAAGCAGCTGATACCTATTAGAGTAACATTAGCTTGTGGACAAGCAGGATTTTAAAGCTTTTTTTTTTTTTTTTTTTTTGCTACTAGGTTACTTGTGATTACAAAATGAAATTTAACCTTCACTGAGAAGCAAAATGCTTGTGTTTGAGCTCACCCCTGCACTAACTCAGTTACACAGCTTGTAGAACCTGTAGGTCTACTTTTGCTTATTCCTCGATTACAAGGTTAGAATACTTTAACTTTCCAAAGAAAGAGAGATGTTCTCACACTTTACAGGGGATTGATGCAATCTGCGGACATTCTCATCTTTAGAGACTTCTTTGCCTCACTAGACTTTATGAAAGATATGAGCAACCAGTTTGCTCATGCACAGGTAATATATGATATAGACAAGGTCAGTCACTAACTGGGCTTTTGCTTACAAGACTGGAACAAAGACGAGTAGCCAAAGGAGGAAGAATTTAAAACCCCATAAAGCATGCCTTGAGGTATCTGTTAGTATACTGTTTTATGCTTGCTGCTCTGGGAATGCTAAGGAAGTTGATGTGGTGGATTGATCAGCAGCAAGCCCAGCCTGTCTGAGGTGCACGTGCAGAGATGGAACAGAAGGGTGAGATGCTCCTGGGGAAGGGCGTGCTTGGAAGCGGGTGCCTGCTGCTGCTATTTCAACGGGAGCATCTGCCCCGCAGCCCACTGTCCTCTCTTGGAAAGGAGCACTGCTTGGAGGCCCTTGGCTGGCTGAGCTGTTCTGCCTGGCTGTGTACCGCCTGCCAGGAGAGCGCTGCGGGGTCTACCTATGCATTAATTAACACAGCGAAGAAGGGTGCACACAGCAGCTTTGCAGGCAAGCAAAGCCTGAGCCCAGGCAGTGAAGTACCCCTACCATCAATAGCATAGCAGGGCTGCAGCAGGCAGCCTCCTTGGTGAATGCCAGGGCATCAGTCGTGACATTTAAGAAGGTATAATCTGAAATACGCAAATTTTCTTCCTTTTGTTATATGTGTTACAGCTGAATTGCCATTCCTGAAAAAAACATCCAGTTAGAAACTGACAGGGCTGATGAGGAGAAACGCTATTGGATATTTTAGAGTGGGACAGAATTTCTACAGATTCAATATATCATTTTGCTTAACAAACCGGTAACAAGAAATACCACATGCAGAGTAACGACTGTTTTCCCATCAAGCTATTACAGTCTTGACTGCAGGCCTATGTACTAGATCACTCTGCAAATGTTTTAAGATTAAGTACCTCAGTCTTTAAGATTATACCATCTGTAGGTGGCAGCTGGAAAAGCCACGGAGCAGACCAAGGGGCTGCTTACCTCAGTCAAGGAGCAACTTCAGGAACGCAGAGCTACTGGTAGTCTGAACATACTCTGTGGAGGAGGAAAATCAGTTTTGATGAGCAGAACACTGGTGTTACTACAGAATTTGTGAAAATCCCCCCACAAATATGAGTTAAATAAGTTACTGCAGTGGTTAATGGAACCCCTTTTGCTTGATACAGTTACTGTGTCTCAACAGTCATTTAAGTGATTGTCTTAATTACTTGTGAGTGTATGCACATATGTTACATCATTACCAATGATGACAAAGCAGAACAGAATGTGTTACGAGTATTAGAAGCTGGTCCTTCTTTCTTGCTATTAATAATAAAAAAGTAAATAAAAATCCATAAGGACTGTATTGGCAGATTCAGAAGAATCCAATCAAGGATTGCATGAGAGGTACCCTCATCCCCTGGGTCCTCTGAGGGGATGGCAGAAAGAGAGGCAACCACACCTGAGCCCCTTACTCAAGGAGGGCAGAGCCAGGGTGACGGGCAGAGCCAGGGTGAAGGGCTGAACAGACGGCTGGAAGAAGTAGACAAAAAGCGTGCAAGGGTAGAAGGGAACTCAGGGAATGAGAACATACGGGGAAAGGGTCTGGAAGAAGGTGCATCTGCGTGCCAAGATTTCTGCAAGGCTTTCTGCAGCAGATGATCAGCTCTGGTCTCAGTACCCTTAGAGTCTGCTGATGGTTCATACTGCATTTTGATTCCACCACCACAAAAGGGTGAAGAGAGAATTCAGAATTATTCGCTTTATATTAAACATACTGAGAACAACAAACAGATATTTACAGCAGCTTATAGCTAAAAAGACTCCTACTATGAGGAAAGGGGCTGCATATAAACCTAGATGGAGAGAGGCATCAAAGCCACCAAAGACATGGGTGGTGGTGGGGAAGATTCTCCTCAGTTCTCCTGATTTGGCATGCTGTGATTCCTCAGGTGTCACACGCTTCCTGTATGTGAAGACCTGCCCGTGGATTTGACATGAGGTGCCAGTGACGTTACCTGGAGCTGACCCAGACCAAGCCAGAAATTCTGTCCTAAGCTAGGTCTTCATAAGGTTACTCCATAAAAAAGGCATCCAGTTCCACTGTGCCTCAGGTACAACTTTTCAGCATTATACCTAATAAAAACGATTTGTTTACACAGATTATCATCAAAAACCTACCACTAACAAGTTGCTATTCTTTGGTTTCTTTGTGCTAAATGCAACTTCCTAATTCAGTCTTTATGAACCCTTTAATCACTGGTTGCAGCATTCTGACTATGCAGTACTTAAGGAACCCACACGTGCCAAAGCAACCATGCCAAGATCTGCGCTTCACTCTGAGAACCTGTCTTAAAAAATGTAAGCTGCCCAGATTCTTATAAAACATCATTACCTCAGCTTTCTTTCCAAACATATACCACGACATATACACATTTTGACAAAACAGTCCTATTTATAGTAATATTTATACAGATGGCATTAAGATTTAGATATTCAAATAATCAAATAATATGATTTACGACTCATAAGCTCCAAAAACTTACAATGCTTGATGTAGCAGTTTAAGCTTTTTTGGTTTTGGGGGTCTTTTTTTGATGTGTGAGCTAATGAAGATAATGAGTTGCTGTTAAAACACCCCAACAAAACAGACAACCTCCCCCAACAACCCTTCTCTCTCTTGATATTTTTATATGCAGAACTCCTAAGTATGTTAAACTACATAAAAGCGAAGAGAACATTAGCAAAACTTCTGTATGAAAATCTGATGTGACCAGAGCAGCTAGGAAAGGAAGGGATCTGTGGAGGTGACCAGAAAGAGGTCCGGGCTGCAGCCGACTGCGGCACAAGCAGTAGCTGGGTGCAGGACCAGCCTACCCTCTTCTCATCAGCTCAATGTTTCGGGGTTGCACAGGGTAAGGCAGCCGCTGGAGACCCACCAGAATCCTCACCCTTGCACGGGTGGGTTGGTAGAAGTCTTGCTGCCCTTTGCCGTGGTGTCTCCTGTCCCCCAGCCCGCAAAAGCATTAAAAGGGCAGAATCTTCCCAAGTTTCTTTTCCCCTCCTGCTTCCACTGGCATTCTTTCCCAAGTTTGACTGCTCTAAAACATTTCCAGATCCAAAAAGCAGAGAGAAAAAAAATGTTCACCTGTCAGGTGATAGAAAACCAATCTTCTACTAAATGTGCCAGAATAATTTTTCTCCACCTCAACCACAGTTAAAACCTTCAGTCTATTCATTACTGTCTTTTTATAGTATTTTTATTTAATAAAACCTATTAAGACTACCATACAAATCTCTTTACTTATGCTTTTATCTTTTAACTGATCAATTTTTATATTGCTGACATCCCTTCTTCACCATTTGCTCATTTAAAAATTCATAGTATATGAGCTATGTCTCTGGAGAAAACGTCTATAAAATTTGTTACAGCTGGCAAATGTGTATGAGTCAGTGATAGCACATGACTAAATGCTTCACAGAAAATAAAATTTGTTTCTGTAGTAAGCAGAACTGTTTAAATGTTATTTATTTTTATGTTTCAAAGAAAATATATTGTGAAGTGCTGCATTGATTTAATACGCAACAATGTCTGTGTACATGCTGTACAAGGAAAATTTATGAAACCTTTGCACAACTCCTTTAATTGAATTTTCCAAATCTCTCACCACACACAAATAATCAATATCTTCTGCAGAGAAAACCAGTCAGAATTATTACAGTCTTTCTTTTCAATTTTGTTGTCATCAGCACATACAGAGCACCTGGATATTTGTAATGTCTGGATAGCAAGTTATTTACACCTCTTAAACATATAATTGCTACTAAGTGAGTCCAAACTAATGTTTCTTTTCTTTTTTATTTAAAATAATTATATTCATGGGAGAAAGGAGTATTTATTCTCATGTAGAAGTTGCCACATGTAGCTGTTGAAAGAACTACAATTCTTTTTAATTTTTCATTAAGCTTAATACTCTAAAGTCTAGATCCACTAGAATTAAAAATTAATAGCTATTGCGTCTGTAAAAAGGTACATAGGAAAATAGAGTATAAACACAAGTGTGAAATTCATGAATAAATGTGGCTGACACCTAAATATAAAATGCAGGTTGACAGTTCTATATGTATATACGTCTGAGGCCTATAGTCATATGTCTCGTGCATTTCTGTATCTGCCACAAAAGTTAATAGCTTAATATTTCATCTACATAGCAGAGGATGTTAAATCATTGGAGAGGTTTGTAATTTGCCCCCTTCCTTCCATCCAAAAAGCTTATTATGCCGATGACCTCAGACCCAGATGCTTCTCAAATCTCAGGTTGATTTTAAAATATGCACTCTTAAGGTGCAGGTACAATCCAACAGATCCATAACCTCCTGGGAAAGAGCGCAGCATTTGGGGGTCAGACACAAACCTGTCCACCAGCCCCTTTACCTTTCAGCAGCATTCTTTCAGTAGACAACATTACTCACTTGTCCTAGGAAAATAACTAGCATTGCAGATTTTGGGTACCAGGCTAAGCGGGTTTTGTTACCTCTTCTAGACTGTAAAGGACTTTGCATGGTTACAAACCAAAAAAAGACCCGCTTGCACAGAATGAGAGAAGATGTACAGTCCGATTTAGCCTAGGCAACAACAGCTTTTAATCCACACAACACAAATTAGAATACAACACACTCCTCAAGGTACATTTTGGGGCAATCTCGCAATTAGTTTTGACTGTAAATGCAGGAGAGCAGAACAATTTCTCTGGGTCTCTGCATGGGGACATTCAAAATAACCTATGACTAAACAAAACAGGTGAGTTGCACTAAGTCCTTGTGTGCAAACGCACACTCACACGTTCAGCACTGAAGCAGTCTTAATTCTGTTTTGCTTGGTGCAGTCCCATTTGTAAATGTTCACGTTGAGGTATAATTTAAAAACATAACTGAGGTAACTTTTCCCCATGTCTACTTGTAGAAAAGCCTTGTGAGCAAAAGTACAGATAGATCTTCCACACGGAAGAGCATATGAACAAGGCCATGCTCCCTCCTGCACCACATAAACAAAGTTAGGATTTCTTGAAGCTGTCTCACCAATGACATAGAACATAACACTCAAAGGGTACACTCATTTCCATCGGCTGGTTTCAGCTCCAAGGAATCATCTACCAGTTGGGAACGTGTGCTGTGCATCTGCACGATCTCTCTCTTCACCCTGCCATTCACCTGCACCTCGAGGGCCTAAGTCGTGCCAGTCACAGTGACTGCTCTTCTAGAGGAAATCCTGCAACGTGCTGGATTACAACCTGACTGCAGCCCCTTTGTTCCACTTTTGGCCACAAGAAGACTCTTGGCTTAAGGGTTCTCTGTCCTGTGGTAAAGGCAGGTACCCGCTCCATACTGCAGTTGCATTACAGATCTTGTCTGTGTAAGCGTCAGCTCTGGCCTACGCAGCCTTGCACATACAGGCTTTCTGGTACTGGGTTGACCTAACTTGAGTGCAACTGAATACCAGGCTTTCAGACCTTCAGAAAATATTCTTAACTCATTTCTGTCTTAGTTTCACAGCCTTTCTGAGTAGGCCAAGAGGGCAACTCGTATCTTGGTTGCATGCAGGACTGAAGCGAAAGAGCCCTGATGACTGTAATCTCTCTTCCAAACATTACGTAGGGATATTAATTCAGAGCAGACATTTCTGATGTGTGGCAAAACATCAAACCTGGCCTTTAGTGTTAAGAACTTAAGTAAGCATATCGTTTGCAAGCACAAGCTCTAAGTCTCCATCTAGTAATAATCTATTTGAAAAAAGGTCCTTCAGCATCATCTTTGTTGCTTTTAGAGATGATGTACACCACAAAAAGGCTGCTGGAGAGACCTTGTTAAACTTTTCCTGGAAAGAAGCCTATGATTTAATGGAAAGGACCTTGGTAGAACCAAGGAACTGCCGTTTGTGTCAGCATTAGCAGCTTTTTCCAAACAGATTAAAAATGTGGAAGAACTGAACTTCAGAAAAGCCTCTATCACAAATGCCTAGAAGTAGGGTTTGCACAAACTGGAGCAGATGGTTCATCCTTGCAGTCAGCTCATGTATCAGTTCTTAAGAAAGAGGCCTACAGATTTGTAGATAAAAAGGCCATTCCCAATACCCAGGTCCAACCCCTGCAGCCATCTCATCACTTCCCTGAAAAGTGAGTATTTGCTGTAAGCAAAGGCAATCATGGTTATTTGTTCCATTTGCTCTCAAGGAATGGAAACTCGGGAAAGAAACTCAGTTTCTGAATAAATTTGTGAATTCATGCAGTTCACTTAATACATTTCTGCTTAGCCAGTTCACAAGACTTACTTTTCCCAGAAAAGGTACAATGACATTTCTTCCCTGCAAGTGAATACAAAGGTGGGCTGAGAAAAGAACCTATGTTTTTTAGGTTAGGGGTTTTACAGTCAGAAAATCCACAGATATGTTCCTGAAAATATAAATCTAAAGTCTGATGCATTTCCCTTTTCCCCAGAAGATCCCAAAGGAGGAGGAGGAGGAAGGATAGGTGGGAGACAGACACCCAAGCATGTCTAAAGGTCAACAATTTTATTCTACTTTATTTTAGAATGAGTTAGAAATATATCGTAAATTTGATTTACCCTCACTCACAGCAACCCACCAGACCCAAGCTATTTAGTTGCTTGTACACAAAGAGACAATACAAAGTCCAAACTTAAACTGACGTGAATTGGGATAAACTGTGGAATATTGTATTCTTACCATTTTATCTGTTTTGAGAAGGAACTCTGCTTACTAAGGAAGCATCTATATTTTGCAATGTTTCTGAAATGGGATTTTATGTTTCATCATACATACACAGTCTTCAAAAAATTGGATTGGCGAGTGGGAACTCAGTATTACCAAGTATTACTTGGTCCCTAATCTCTCCAGCTTTGCTTTCATTAGTAATTTCAAGTGGTGTTAAATGAAAATCCATCTAGTTAACCCTGATATAGTCTCTTCGAAAGCCACCACTACTGTTGCAAAGAGTGCAAACTTCAGTCACTTGTATTAAAAACAACATGAAAGTTAGGAATGTTTAGAACTAAACTTAATAGGGGTGATCATATTTGCCCATGGGCTTGGCAGGATGAACAACAACGCAGAAAAGAAAGCATTTTTTATTTCATTACAAGATAGAGTCTGAAAATAGTTTTCCTTAACACTGCAAGTATTTGATCTTCTGTAACACTCTCTTGTTGTTTCTTACTTGGACAGCAGACAGAGTCATGGACATGATTTGTGTCAGTGTTTTTATTTTTGGGAAGCAAAGTATTAGTATAATTTGTAACAACCAGCTTAAAGTAGCTTTCCTGTTTAGAATGTTATCTTCACCCATTGAAACTCTGAACCTATTAAATTTTCCTTTAAAATATGCGTATCGCAACCTACACATTTATTCTCAGCACACATAAAGCATGTTTTGGACTGAACATACTGACTAGATTTCATCTCTTGGCAGCTGCTTTACAGTTTGCTTACACTCTATTCAAAAACATTTTGTTTACTGTAAATGCTAGTCATGGACAAACAATGATGCCATTTTTTATGCTGGTCACACAAAATGATATACTGAGTCCTACATAATGCTGCCCATTAAGCAAGGAATGTTTTGTATTAAGTTGTTTTAAGTAGAGATTGTTTATGTAAAGTAAATAAATTTCATGCCTCACCATGTGATGATAATGTGACATTCCATCTGTATCAAGCCACAGAACAGTCATAAGTTTTAAGTCTTGAGCATAACTAATTAAAAATAATTGCAAAAAAACCACATCCAAAACTAAAAGGCAAAGTAAAACATCTCCAAATGCTTTTCTTTTATCACATACTCTTCACCTCTCCTACTACTGTATTTTCAAGACTGCAAAATTGAATTTATTCTTTATTAAAGCAAAATTGACATTGAAACGTCATCAAAATTGGTCAACTTAAACTCATAATTCTATTTTCTATCCTTTCACAAAATATCTCATTTCTCATCTAACAAGACTGGATATATATTTAGTGTTAAGGGCTAGTTTCTAGAGCAAAGATGGAACTATAAATGTATATCCTGGTGACCATTAAAAAGCAGTGCACAAAGGAAGCAATGACTGTTTAAATCTGCAATGGCCCATAGCATTCACCATTATCAGT
>VYZW01003774.1:8793-19636 GCA_013401315.1 Balaeniceps rex
AAATGACATTAAATATCTGGTTTGACTGTTAAAGTCTAGTGCAGGCATACCAAAACCAAGTGCAAGACGTGTATAGATAGTGGGAGAGTCTGCTCAGAAACTACCATGTACTCGCATACATTGGAATTGGCCTAAAAGAATTTATTGGCTTAATGTGCTGGCGCATTGTGCTGTGTACAGCACAAGCCAAGTGACCAGTGGCTTCTGGCTCGTAATTGCTGTGTGTGGGTTGCTGTACTTGTAAGAACTTTTGGGCAGGTTCTAAGAAACCTTAAGGTGCTGTGGACTGCCCTTTTTGGAAAGGAGCCTTCTGTCTTTTGAAGCATGCCAGCTACTTACTGATAAAGATGAGGGTTCATGTTGCCCTGTAGTCCTGAGAAATAGAAGAGGCCTTGGTTTAATGAAAGCTTGTTTTAGATTTGACTGAGTAGGTTTGTCGCTCCCACCCTCGGCTGCAGAAGTATGTGTTTTAGAAAGGAGTTTAAAAGTCGTGTTCCAAACTGAAGCACTGACTTGTCTGAACCTTTATGATCCTTATTGCTGTTTATGAACTTTGGATCAACTCAAAGTACTTCAGTGGCAGGACTGGTGAGGATGGGCGACCATGTCGTTGCCTTATCAAATACCATGCTTCTGTTGGATTCTGTGTAAACAAAATTGTGAATAAGCTATTATTAAAACTGAACTGGAAGGTGGCTGTTGAGTTGGCTTCTGTAAATTCATGATGGAAACTGCGGTTTCTGTTCTTAAGAAGCATCTACCACTTAATTGCAGCCCCAGTAACATTTGTTTGTTTCTTACTCTCAGGTTTTTCTTGCCCAGTGTGATACCATTGAAGGAAATATTGGTCAAGAAATGGACAAGCTACAGTCAAAGAATTTGGCACTGGCAGAATGAGGCATTGCCCTACATAATTAGGAAACATAATTGCTCTATGAGCAAGAAGAAAAGTTTGCTCTTTGTTTTGGAGCACGTATTCAAACTTTTTTTTTTTTTTTGAAGCCCAGTCTGTTAGACTGGTAGTAGTCAATCATTTCTTGCTGGTTGTCTTGTTTGCTGCTTGGTTAGACCTATTATTTTGAAAAGAAAATTGTTCCTGAAGAATTGCAGAAATAATCTTTGTGGTGAATTGTTATGTATCTTATGGACGAATGTTTAGTTAACTAAGTTACAAAGTTTGCAGTGATGGGCAATTTTGTCTGATATGTCTTTGAATTTATTTACAGCTCAAATCAAAGAAGGTCTATAATCGTACAAGTGCCATAAGTTGCAATTGTAGGACTTCAGCTTGATTGAAAAAGGCAAACTGAGGCGACATCTGGGGAAGTCGAATGTTGTAGTAGACAGTTCAGAGCAATAAAAAAACCCTACACATTTGTATCTACTTAATGTTTGTATGCATTTATAAATATAAGAAAGCTTGACTATAAGGGAGTCGTACCTATTTTAGCCTTAAATTGTCATAATAAATGGCATGTACTGTAACATGTATGGTACTTAATTTTGAGTGGTGCTTTAAGTTGTTACTGAGCTCCTTGATACAGACGTATGTTTTTTTTACATAAATTTCTGATGTACTGTGTTTTTTATAGATTTTTTTTTTTTATTGTTTGTGTTCCGTCTTGAGTTATGGTGGGAAATGAAATGAGATGACTCATGCTGCTCATATACCAACGGTTCAGTTCAAGCAAGGTATAACTAAGGAGCTATTTTGAAAGGGTTTCTTTTATACTTTCTTCTGATTTCACTGAATTAATGATGCTATATTTAATAGAAAATTGTGGTGATTATTTCTATTCTGTTAAGGTAATCAGTGAATTTTTATAACATGTTACAAAGTGACACAACGTTATTTTACCAATGCCATGCGACTGAGGATTATGACTGATTCTTGCAGTCAGATACGTGCCATACTTAGCCTTCTCTGTTAGGTGAAAAATAAGCTTTTGCAGGAGATAATAACTGTCAGCAGGTGCAGCCAACTTTGCAGTTGTTGCTCAGAGCCCGGAGCTAGTGTACCTATAGTGGAAGTTGCTTTTTCACCGATGCTTCTGGTCGGTAGGTCAGTCATATATGCAGTGGTTGGTGAAGTATTGACTGGTAAGGAGCCTGTTTCTGTGGGGAAAGAAAAGCTCTTTCATCTCAAATGAGTCAGACTGAGGATGTTTAGAAATGGCCCTTAGGTAGTGAGTCTTTATCCATATGTGGCTGTTAAGATTAGCTGTCCTTTCAAGATAAAAATAGGAAATGTGTGTTTTTAAAAAAAAAAGTTAACTTCTCATAAGTTATAAACCTTAAATAATACCTAAAGTATTATTATTAAAGTATTATCTTTGATGTTTGTAATTGGAGGAGCATTTCTTTAGTGAAAAAATGCCATTGGACAAATGAAATGATAGGCCCTGCATTAGAGAGGGTCACTTTTATTCTAAAAATGCCTTTTGACCATACCAAGATTGGAGTTGCCATATTTTTTACTGTTAACAAGTTTCTTCAGGGTTGTATTTTTTCCATATGTAACTCTTCTCAGCATCTGTGGAGGATTTTAAGGTCTAACCTTCTAGGAAGCTTGCCTATCATGTTAGGAGATGGTATGTTTGGTAGGACTGTGGATATTTTTTCCTAGGCTACTAATCTGGTCATGCTGCATTTTCCCCAGCACTTTAAGGTTAGGAAGAAGAAGAGTTGGTTGTAGCCATTTCTGTGAAGCTCTACCTAGCTTGGTGCTGCTTCTGGACCAGATTCAGCTGACTCTTCAACCACCAGCAACCCTGTTGCCTAATTCAGGGGATGCAAAATGATCCACTTTCCTGTGAGGGAAAGGATCCTCACTCTGTCAGATGTAAGTCCTCTAATGCATTGAACTTTCACAGGTGCATGTATAATAAGCAAAGTATCCTCTTGTGCCCATGAAGAGAACTGGGAGCTGTGGTCATGGCTAGGACTGTGTCCGTTTCTGCTGCTCCTTTGTGGTGTTCTCTCTTGGGTGAGAACACTAAGGCAGACATCGTCTTCCCGGCACTCCTTCCCAGAAACTGCTGCTTCTTGAGATGTGCTTGTGTGAGTACATCCTTGGCCTGTCTCAAAGCCGAGTGGATTAACTTTAAGACGTTCCATAGTAGATCTTTTGATAATCTGGTACTTTGAGGCAAAGAGAGTGATGATGAACCTCTCCCACCAGCACATCTGGATTCAGCAAAGGGTGGGTGTCCTGAGCTGAAGTTACCTTACAGTGGTAACTCCTGGTATCAGAGTGTTTGGTTTCTAGGACAAAAGTATGTGTATGAAGACAGACTTCTGCAGTATAAAACTTTTTGTCTTCCAAATATAAAAATGAGTTGATCCATTTTGGAAAATGGATGGTTGTATTTAGAGTTATCTAAGATCTCCTAGAGTGGATTGACTTTTATACTTAGTTTTGAAACTACACTTCATTTTTTCATAATAGCCTTAAATTTCAGTGAAAGCAAACTTCAGTGCTTTTGAAAAGTGCACCAGACTACAATTGTGGGAGGAAGGGGAAGGAAGAGGAGATTTTAAATTTTCTTCAGAATTTGTAAAGGTAAACAGATCTCAATCAAGCTTAAGATGTATTCTCACTGATTCTGTAGTCTACGTGTACTGTGATACCTATTTTGCTACTGAATCATTTCCCCACCCCAGCCATCTGCCCTGGTCATGTCAAGAGAGAAATGACTCCCTTTTGCCTTAGTTACACTGACCCCTTCGTCTTCCTCCAGTTGCTGTATTGCTCTGGCTGTGTTTACACACCCGGGACTTGCCATCCAGGCAAAATGTCTTACCACGAAGTTTGTCTTTTATGAAAATGGAAATTAAATCACGCACTTCCCTGCCCTCCTTTCTCCCCCAGCTCCCTATAAGCTTTCATGTGAGATCAACGAAATCCGATGTTCAGGGAGCTGCGGAGTCTGGAGCCGTGGGGTGGCTTGCTCTCTGGGAACAGCGTAAAATACGCTGCTTGTAGTGGTGTCCTCTGTGACCAGGTCCTCCTGAAGGTAATGTCGCTGTAAACCTGGAGTAACGCTTTCTTGACTTTTAATGGTCACTCGTGGTTTGGAGTGGAGTACTTGACACCATGGAACTTGGGGCTAGATTTTTTTTTTAGTTAACTTATTTTATTGTACTATCATGAAAAGATAAAAATAAAATATGGAAAGTTCTCTGCTGTCCTTGGTCATGATGCGGTTATTAAATGTTGTAGGTGGGCTGTATTTTAGTGGGGAAAACGCATGCCACTCTCCATGCTGCAGCGTGCTCTGTGCAGGGAAGTAGGAAGTGTTCGGGAACCGCAGCTGGCCGTGCCAGGCCTCCCGACAGGGTGCAGTGAATCAAAGCCTGAAATCTTACCATGATTGGCAAAAAGCTGAGGCATAAAGAAAAGCTGCAGGGTTTTTTAAGAGCACTTATCACAGTTGTGTTGCACCCTGAGGGTTTCTGGATCTGGGTGTGGGGGATGTACTGGGTTTTTTTATGTATTTATTTATTTTTTTTTTACTCATTTTGGGTGGCTTTGGGGGCTCTTTTTAGGGAATTTATTCGGAGGTGTGGCCTACAACTGGATTATGGTGCCTGTCTAGTTCTGATGGTGCTCCAAAGGCTTAACTCCTGAAAAACCTGACAAAGCTGGGGAATTTAATTCTGCTTCTTGCTGAGATGATTTTATTTCTGCTGCTCCTCCTCCTCCTGCCCGCCTCTGCGGGCCAGGGGCGGGCCCGGGCCCTCTGACCCCGCCCCCAAGCGAAGTCCCGCCTCCGGCGCCTTCTCTCCCCCCCAGGCTGTGGGCGGGGCTTGCTTGCATCCCCGCCCGCCCGACGTGCGGCGCGCCGCCGGGCGGAGCCGTAGCCTCGCTCTGGCCGCCGGCCCCGCCCCTCCGCTCTGCTCGCCGGGAGAAGATGGCGGCGGCCGGAGTGGGCTCGGGGCGGAAGCAGGTGCGGCAGGAGGAGCTGCGGCGCCTCATGCGGGAGAAGCAGCGGCAGAACGCGGGAAAGAAGCGGATCGACTCGCCCTTCGCCAAATATCCTCGGCACCGGGCTCCCTAGCTCCCGCCTCGGGGGCTGGCCCAGCGCGGGGGGTGGGGGGTGGCCGTTGCGGGGTGGTAAGGNCGGCGGCCGCCACGTACAACAGCCTGGGACACCTGAGCTGCACGCTGTGCAACGCGCCCGTGAAGAGCGAGCTGCTGTGGCAGACCCACGCCCTGGGCAAGCAGCACCGTGAGGTGAGCGGCCGCTGGCTTGCCGCCCTGGCTGGCGGGGGTGGCGGTGGGGTGCGGGCTGGGCCTTGGTGCCGGTGCTCTGGCGGTCTTGGCTGCCCGCTGGCTGGGGGTAGGGGTTTCAGCTCGGCGCTGGCTGGGTTTTTGTTGCTGAGAAGTAACTGGGCACCACGTGAGAAGGGGGAAGGACAGGGGCGGGTACGCCGCGTTAACGGAGGCTGGGGGTTTGCTGCTTGTTGAGGTGTACGCTGAGGGAGAACAGTTGAGTGTCGGCCGGGGGAGAGTAGCGTAGAAACGAGCCTGATTGTTTTGTCTTGTTTTGTTTTCTTACAACTTATGTACCCCTTGAAAGGCCAGCACTTGAGAGGATCGTCCGGTGTCTTTCAAGGGACGTACTCTTAAGAGGAAGCTGTTCCCACGTTAGCGACAACTTCTAACTGTCACTTGTCTGCAGCTTTCCATAGCTGGACTTGGAAACCTTCCTTGGGTTTACTTTGTTACCTGTATGTTATCAAGTGACACCTTACGTGTCGTTAAGAAAACTATTTTTTTTTAATAATTTAGCAGTAAAGATAAAACATTTGTAAAACAATTTCAGGGAGGTTGTAACTTGGATGCAACCTTAAGTCTGATTGTTTTATCCTTTTAAAATCTGCTGCTGCTTAGTGGAAACTGAGAGATTGCATTTCATTTTGCAAGTACTGAGGAAAGGACCAAAAGAACTGAGGGGTTCCTAGTTCATTGCTTGCGTTCTGGGTAGATCCATTGTGGCAAGGCACAGTGACATGTCCTTAATACCACTGCTGCGTTTTAATTTTAAAACACTTAACAATTCAGATGAGTCCAGCCTTCCTGCTCTTTCCTCCAGTATTTTACTGCTTAGATGTCACTGATCTTAGTCTTTCCTTTCTCGCTCATACAGCCTCTCTTGTGCAAGTGTCAATTCCTCTGCCCCCATGTCACATCATTCAAGAGGCTGACAGAAACATTGGTCTTGGTTTCTGTATCTGTGATGTCTATTTCAGTGATCTTGTTATAGAAAGATATTAGCTCACTTTATTAAAGTATTCTGAAAGAGCTGTATTTTAAGCTGCAATCCAGAAGTTCCTGCTAGGAAAGCCTCCTGAATTTTGTACTTCTTTACAGAGAGTTGCAGAATTAAAAGGCACAAAGCAGACAGCAACTGGTTCAGCTGCTAGCACATCATCTCATCCTGTCAAGCGAAAAACTGTTGACACAGAAAATACAGAGTTAAAGAGAGTAAAAGGTAAGGAGAGAAAAATACTTATCAAGCACTTGCTAGAATCTAGATTCTAGCCATTTTACATCTTGAATGTTTTTGGTTTGTTTTTCTTTCCCATGAAGTGAGTGTGAATACACAAGACTCTTAATGTCAGCCTGTTGCTGCTGAAAAGGGAAGAAGTCTCTCTTGCTTTTTCTCTGTGAGTTCACTGATCAGGAGAAGACTGCACTGTTCGTAGTTTACGTAGTTTTCTTCTGGATTATTGAGTTCAATTAGGTCATGGGGCTGTGGGCTTGGTCAAAACAGAATTAGAAACAGTACAAGTTAAACAATAGAAGCACTTGCTCAGAAGTAGTGTTATTCCTTTTCAGTGAGATCAAGCCACTGGATTACCACAAACCGTGCATGAAAGTTCATGCTAAAAGACAGTTAATTTTTTCCCTTGGTGCTACTGAACATGTAAATATATGAAATACATGAAAGCGTGCATTTGTGAACTTACTGCTGTGGTAAGACTTTATTTGAGGGGTATTTCTTTTAAAAGCATGGGTTGTAAGAAGTGACTCTTGGCTGTTACGCAGGTACAGACGAAAAGCCACATACGTCTACGTCTGGGTAAGTAGATCTTATTACATGTGGGTTTTTTTGTAACTGTACCAACTGTTGCATTCTCACCCCATTTTTCCTCATCTCTTCTTCCTAGTCAAGGGTAAAGATTCAGAGAATCAGCAGATCCCTGCTTCTGCTCATTTTCTAACGTGGGTGTGTATTCCTGAACACGGCAGCATCTTCCTCAGTGCAGATGAGAAAATCACAGTAGTAACTCTAGAGTCTGTGACAAAACAGGAAGTATTTTACTGTCACTATCAGACTTCTAAGGATTAATATGTGGTGGTATTACGCAGTTTGCTAGAATGAAAATAGATTGTGGCATGTACTCTAATCTTCATTGCTAGCATACTGCAGAAGAGATGGTAGTGTGAAATTAAGACGAAGTTTAAATGTACATTTAAATGATATTTATTCACAAAAACTACTAACAAATGTCATGTTAAGATGTTTTTGTCACTTAAAATTCATGTAAATGCATATCTTGCAGTTGAACTCTCACAAATATAGGAGTGTATTTGATTTCAAGGGATTGGGTTAAGCATCTTACTGCCACTAACGATTTCTGACTGTATTTGGACATCTTTGTGGGATTGGTAGATGTCACGCGAGGCCTGCAGGTCTGCTGTATGCTTCTTCACAGGATAAATTATTATCTTGCATAGATATTACGTGCTGTTATCTTGACACTAGAAGACGCTTACTTTGTGGAAATTGTAAGTGTCTGTGCAAAATTAACAGTTGAGAGGTTTTGTTCATTATTAAAGTGATAGGTATGAGTATTTTAAAATATAACCTGGAAAAATGTTTGGCTTGGAGGCCTGAAGCTATTCTAAGCAAATCTGGGTTTTCTCATTGCTGAGCCTGTGTGGCGCTTCTAAGCTGCAGTTTCAAGCTGCAGTAGGTACCCAGAATAAGTAGTTGCGTTTATTCATGAAGGTTATCAAGATTTACGTGACATTAATATGACCTCTGAACTGTGAATTTTGTATTTAATGTGTTCACAGCAGGTATACAGATGCAAATAACTTTGAATGCAGAAGTAGAGTTACCTAAGCTGCCATTCCTCCAAATGCACTTTGTTATAGGATATTTTTATTAATGTTTCTGATATTGAATATTCAAACACAAAAATGGAACGGAAATGTGTTTTCAGAATTAACCTGAGCATTCCTGGGGAACTTCAAAAGAAAGCAACAAGTATGCACTGCCTTCAGACAATGGTTACATCAGTAGCTGCGCAGTTTAGGGTATTGCACAATATGTAAAAGATTGTATTGCTCACAGATTGAATAGGCTTTGGATGCTAGACTGTAACTGATTTTTGTGAAGTTTGAAATAGTTATGTTGTGTGTTCTTTACTAGGCTACCAGCAGATTTTTTTGATGAAACAGAGCAAGATAGTGCGAATGAACAGCTTTCAAAGGGTTCAGGTCCCAGTTTATTGTCAGGAGATTACGATGATGATGATGATGAAGAGGAGGAACAAGATCAATCAAACAAATCTTGTGTTGTGCATAAAACTGAAATTCCACCTCCAGCTCAAGAAGTAATAGCTAATTCTCTGCCTGCAGGTAATGATGACTGAAACAGTAAGTGATTCAGTAAGGAGAAGCTGTGTTTTAACTGATGATGGAAGGGTTTTCATTTATTTTTCTAATTATTGCTATTAGCTGGTTAGGGCGTGTTATGTTGGGAGTAGAGAAAGGAGATTCTTTGTTAGTTCATTATTGTGTGGTGGTTTCTCAGCATGCTTATTGATTTTATGTTCTAATTGTTTGAGGCTGTCAAGTGAAATAATGTCTGGCTGTTCTTCCCTTGATTCAGTAAGGTATTAATTGAAATTCCTGTCTAGTCAGAACTTTAGAAAGAAGCTCGAACAGTTCTTTTTGTTCATAGGTTTCTGTCCTTTCTTGTAGACTTCTTTGACAGCAAAACTACAGCTGCTCCTATAGTTTCCCATTCAGGATCCATACAGAAAGCAGAGATACAAGACAAGATAGTGGAAAGGTAAGCAGTCAAATCAAATATTGATAAATTTGGGAATTGTAAATAAACGTTATCCTTCCAGGAAATACAGGCTGTGATCACTTAGAAATCTGTCATATTGTTAACTTGTATTTGGAATAGTTTGTATATACGTCAGCATCTAACATTATTTCAGACAGGTATTTCACACCCTAAGGACAGGGTAAGAGATGGAGCAATGCCATATAGTATCTGTTAGACATCTCTTTTTGAAATTTTTAACGCAGGATACTTTTGAAGCTTAGTGTCAACCACTGCTTTTAACTGTTTAAAGAAAACCATTTGCTTGTTCTGTAGTAATGGTTCAGCTCACTTGGGCACATTTTTAGACAGTGATTTAGGCTTTCAAAAGTAGAGGCTGTGCTGTTAAAATGTTTGTGTGCTCAGCACACTGGAAAGAATAGTTTAAGAAGCCTAAGCTCTTGTTTTGGCAGTGAGGTTTAAACCTGTCTGTGCAGTTCCTTGTAAGTTATATAAGACCAAACTGAAGTTTTGATGGTTGTAGGTAAAACTCAGGGCATAAAAAAACTTGTTTCATTTGTAGGTCCTTTTATAAAAGGTTATGGATTTTATTCTTGACTATTTTTAACTCTACAATAAAGCAGGTTGTAAAGTGTTAACTTGGGATAATAATAATCAAACATTTCAGGAAAGAAAACACTGCTGAAGCTTTGCCAGAAGGTTTCTTTGATGATCCTGAAGTGGATGCAAAAGTAAGTGATCTGCTTATTTTATGCTGCCGGATTTATTTCTGCCAGTTGTAATGACTTTCTGAGTAGTGAAGATGCTTTTCCAGGTAATTAGTCATACCAGAATATAAGAAAATGACTGTACTATTTTGATTTGTATTAATTAGAAGGCATGAAAAAGGGGCAGGAAGAGCTTGTTAAATCATCTCTCAGAGTGTATTTTGATTGTGGTTCCTTAAAGATTTTCAGCCCTCTTGTCTTTTACTGCTATGCGTTTTTTTGATGCTTGGAAAAGAAAATAAAGGTGCGCATTCAATGTGTTTCTCAAAAAAATCACAACTAAATATCTTGGAATTTTGATCAAAATCATTCATACTTCTTTCAACTTGCATGGTACCAAATGATGACCAAAATAAACGCTGATATTTGAAATAACAAAGCTTTTTTTTGCCTTTTTTTTTTTTTTGGTAAAATTTACCACAGATTTGATGACTTTCCTGCCTTCTTTATTGAAATAATAGTATTGCAGGCTCAAAGTCTTTTTTATTTTCCTTGAGTATATTTCCCTATTTTTCACACTGTGGAAGGCTGCTGGTGTATTTAAATTGGATCATGAGGTTGAGCCATGACTTCTGATTTGGAGACCTTCCAAATAATGCTTCTTTATGTTCGGTTAGTTCCACTGTCACAATTATAAGCTTAGGTGTCTCTTATTTGTTCTGGCAGGATTCTTTTGGCACCACTCGTGCCCACGTATTGGCATATGTGAATAGTTTTGAATAATGACATTCTGAATATTGAATTATGTAGCTGAAAAGTGCTCTTTTTTTTGTGGTTGGGTTTTTTTTTTTGGCATATGACTAATTGGTATGTTACACTTTTCAAACACTTAGTTTCACTATGAGTTGGGAAGCTTGTAGAAAGCGGGAATGCCTAGCAGGCAAAGGAGAATCTGCTTGTATCTGTGAGGACACTTTTTAGTGATCTTTGTTCTGGTCATTGCCTCAGCTGATAAAATTTACAAGTGGACACATGTTCCAATAA
>VYZW01003778.1:2974-24587 GCA_013401315.1 Balaeniceps rex
CTCATATGGCAAGTGCTCCTGCCTCCAGCTTTGTAGCCTGGTTGATCAGCTGGGAAGCTCAGCCTGGACACTAGATGTGTACTGTAGATGTGGTCTCATGAGCACTGAGTTGAAGGGGGAAATCACTTCCCTTGATCTACTGACTGGCTGGCAGCACAGTAAGCTGCTGACACTTTCTGAAGCTCTTTTGGTATTCTGTCTTTCTCCAGTTCAGAGCAGGAGACATGCATTGTAACACAGATTGCTAAGGCATCAGGCATACTTTGCAAGCCCTTGCTGTAGGATTCCCTAAGGATAGACTGCTCTTTGCTGTTTTTAATGCACTGTGTTTTCTCTGTTTGTTGCCTTCTAAATCCATCTTAGGCTGGAACACTGAAATTGGCATAATACCTTTTGTGTGGGCAGTATGCCACACTAACAGATGGCCATACTAGTGGGCAAGTTATGTGTATCAATTTTGATTAGGATGGGCAGAAATCCTGAAACAGCCATCAGTGTAGAGCTTCTGAGCCTGTTGTTACAGGCATAAGTCATCACTGCTGTTGCTCAGAGATGCAGCTCTGAATATCCCAGAATAGCTTGTGTCTCCATCTAAAGTGGTTCTGTTCCAGAGGATCAGATTAATTTTGAGATAGAGTAATAATATTTAAAAGTCTAAGTAAACTTCCCTTAGGTTGTCACAGCTACCAGGAAACACATTTCCCGTGACCTGTAACTACTGTGTCTCACACAAATCCTTATTTTGTTTCTTTTTCAGACAAGCAGCCTTCTAACCAGTGCAGCAGTATTTTTCACAGGCATATTTTCCCAGGTAGATAGATAGATAAGTAGTTAGAAAGACTGATCCTTCTGTTTGAAAAATCTGAAAGCACAACTCCTTATATGAATGGCTTAAAATTTTTGGTATGCTTTTCCTAAATAGTTTTATTACTTTGAATGCTTAATTCACTACCTTCTCCTCTTCCTATTTTAATGGCAACCAATAAAATTGTAGTAAGGGTTTTTGAAATCAGGATCTGTTAAACAAGAAGTCTATTTTTGCTCATAATTATGGATGAGGGACCACTGAGAAAGTTATTGTCTATGGTGATTGCGTCTCCATTCAGAGATTTATGCTTTATGTGTGCCCACTTGGGGACAATACCTTCTGACTTATTTTAAACCAGGAGAGCTAATCTTGAACTGTCAAAATAAACTTGGTTTTCCAAAGACAATCTTTTATGAAGGTGTACTTCACCTTGATGGTGATCTTTATTCCCTGGTTTTAGACTTTTATCTCCCCATTAAGCATAATCCGTCCCAGCTATTTTGTTTTTATAAATGTAAAAACTGAACTTAAAAAAAATAATTGGGAAGTATCTTCTGAAATGATTTGATGAAAAATGTAATGGAACCATCTTTTGCATCTTTTTAGCTTTTGGGAAGCAAAACAAGTGATAAGAATTATGTTCATATTGATTACATTATCTTTATCTCTACATCCACTGTCTTTTAGGTAACATTATGATATGAATAAATGCATTATCCTGATAGGCTTGGGGCAGTACTGTTATTTGTATTACTATTATATTTGGGAGCTTTTATCTAACTATGGAAGCTAGCCAGTGAGTAGTGAGGAGGGATCATCTTTTGGAAGCTGATTATTGCTGCATTGTCAGTATGTATCAAAGTGGCACATATCACCGTCAATGATATTGCACTGAGAATGATCAGAACTCCATAAAAATTGACCTGTGAAAGAGGATTTGAGGTTTTTAGTCTAGAAAATGAAGGCTGAGAGAACACATAGAAACCATCTTCAAATACAGAAAAGGTGGCAGGAAGAAAAGGACTAAACCATCCTTCTTATTCTTTGTGGATATAGTGAAGAGTAACAGGCTTTAATTGAAGCAAGGAGGAGGTAGGGGATACATTAGGTAGAAGTATTTTAAAGCTGAGAAGGGTTGAGCACAGGAATAGATTACCTGGGTGAGCGGTGCAGCGTCTATCACTGGCAGGTTTTAAGAACTGATTATGTTAATAAAATAGAGGTATGCCTAGTCCTTCAGCTGGGGATGGATTATATTATCTGTCAAGACTTTTTCCAACCTGTTCATTCTATTATTATTAAACATCTTGTCATCATATAGAGTTCCATGCTTTTCTTCTTTAGCTTGCAATGATATGCTTTATGGGATGAAAGTCTCTAACTAAAGGAAAAAATATTATTCTACGCTGATACAAAACATATGTAAACACTGAAAGTATTTAAACATGGAAAAAACTCTTAATGAATAGTGTTAAAAATTAAAGAATCATTTTTTATTTTGCTATTTCACACAACAAAATAATAATGACATTTTCAGGTGTGAAAATATAATGACCATATCACTGTGCTGAATTCAATGTATGAATTGGAAAAGATCAATGAATAGCTTTCTAACACTACACAAATTGTTCAAAATGTGATTAAAGCTAGGTTATATTTTTCAGGAGGAGCCCTGACCTTAAATCATTTTCTACCCTGGATGCCTGGGACTGCAAATGGCTGAATGTCCTTAGTTCCCTGAAGGAAGTCTGAAGAAAGTAGGAATTGAGGAAGATTAGCAAACTTTTTTATTTCTTCAGTTAAAACTAATACAGTTAAAACAAAATTCAGTTAAAAAAATTAATACACTTGTGGTCTATGCATGTTGTAGTAGCAAAACTTTCTGAAGGACGAGCTTCCTAATGATAAGCAAAAGGAAGATGGAGTCTATAGAAAAGATGAAATACTGAACTGCAGAATATGGCAGCTGTTCAAACCCACAAGATAAAACTAAATAAAACTTTTTTTTTTTTTAATAAGCCCACTATGGAACTGAAAGATCTTTTACAGACAAATCCTGAGTTGACCAATAAGCCACAATAGAACTACTAGAGCCTCATATGCTGAACTGAAATAGAAAATACACCACAGTTTTTGAGGAAGTTAAGGATTGTTAACTGCAAAGTCAACCAAACCCCAACAATTCCATGAAAAACAAGTCACAAAAACAGGTGATAAAATTTCAAAAACTGAGCAAGGGAGAAAAAGACACTTCCTAAAAAAGTTAATAACTTCTTTGAAACTAGAAAAGCAAAACATCCAGTGTACTTCAAAATACATGAAAAACTGAGCTGTCTCTTATCCACAAACATATGCTATCCCAGAACCAGATCTGAAGCCTGATTAACTGTAAAATGATAACCTTTTGTAGACTAGAGCATCTAAAGCCTTAATAGTGTTCTCCAGTCAACAACAAACAACAAAAGCATTTTTTATTCAGAATTCCAGATGCCTTCTGCTGATCTTTCTAGATGTCAAATTCAACATTTAGTCTTGTAGCCCTTGGGTTTTAGCCATGTAAGTATGAAATACTTATTAGCTTGTCCTTCTCAGTTCAATCAAAAATGAGTAGTTACAAATCCATGTTTGGTAGATTTTCTGAACATTGTGTTCTGTGTTTGCGAGCAGACAGCATGAGGTATCCTAAACTCTAAAAAGCCTATTCTTAAACAAAAACTGACAACTGAACCCAAATCACTATTAAAGACAGAATGCCCATATTAATTCTCTGAAGAAGCAGAAATTTCTATTCACCTGCCTGAATAAATGTCAAGTGATTAAGTGCAACTGGAGCTATGAAGAAAGTCATGGCTTTAGCCCTATGGGTGTACATTAAATATAGCAGAATTTGAAAAATTCATGATCTAAGGTATTTGGGGATTGTATTGCTGGAATGTCTCGCTCAAATGATCCCCAGGTTGAATTATCAGCTTTGTTCTATGATCCACAAGACAGAGTTAAAGTCCAAGACAATCTGAGTAAGCATGCATGTTTTGGATCACTTAAAAGATTCATCTTTAAATAAGAAGAGCTTGTCAGCAATGACCTTAATTATGCTTGAAGCTCCACTATAATGTTGCCTGAGATTAATCAGTTGCATCTACTGTGTAATAATTGTGATCTTCAGCAAAGATTTATCCTAGAAGCTAAGGCTTCTTATGAACCTTCAGAGGATGGCAAGAAAGGGCTTTTCACTCTGAAGCACAGAGGACATGCAATCTGTCTAGTCAGGAGCTGTAGGTCTCTTCCTAAGGGCAAGATTCCCTAAGGTGGGACCAGAAGGAGTTCCACGGAGACAGCAATACACAAATAGACAGGAAAAGAGATGCATGATCCCAATATACATAGAAGAGAGGAAGGAAATCTAAGAGCTCACTCTCCACAGTTCCTCAAAATTGGTGTCCCCTCTTCAGGGACCTCATATCCTTCTTTTTCTCTATTTCTCAAATCATTTTTCCTATGATTGTGGCTCTCATGAGCCACATGAGCTCCCATGAACTCCCCTGCTACTCTATTAACTCTTCTGTTTATCTCATAATCATAGATCCAAACCCCTCCTTCATGTTCCTTCCCAACATTTTGCTTCCACTGCAGAGGTAATTTTTGTCTGAGATTGGGTTTTTTTGTGTCTCTCAAATTACTGTCTTCCCTAAAATTTGCTTTCCTAAAATAAACTTGCTTTTCCCCAGAGATGAGAATAGTAACACACCTGCACATTTTCCTCACATTCTGCAAAGGTCAGGTTCAAACTTGCATTGCTAGGGAACAGCACCAACACAGTAACAGCATCATGGCCCCTAGGTCATTTACAGAACTGTCCAAAATAGGGTTTTTTTTGTATATGTGCATTTCTGGAGTGTGTCAAGCCTAGAATAAGCTGAATAAAGCTGAACAGACCAAGCACTATTGCAGAAGCAGGTTGAGTTGATGAGGTTATGCCAAGAAGGTATCAGAACAGTAGCCTGAACCTCAGTGGTATGCATACATACACACAAGAAAGTAGTAGATCATACCTAGTAGAACAGCTTCTTTTGTTTCTTATCTTTCAGACATATTGTTCCCAACACACATATTTAGATGATTAATAGTCTTTCTTACCACCGTAATGCGTAGCAAGTGTCAAAGCAATTAATGTAATTACATATATATTGTAGGTTTCTTCTTGTACCAAGGGCTTCTCAGTCTGTCAGCTGCTACTTCACTATAAAAAGCTTCTGTACCGTCTCTGGTAGAAGCATGAGTTGGCTCTAAGTGAGTTTAATTATACTTTCTCAGACTAGTAGGACTCGGGAGTTGTTACTAAAGATTGTCAGAGGCATGCTGGCAAGCCACAGTGTGTAATGAGATCTGTCAGAGTATTTCCTTCACAACCTTTTTCAGGCTCTCTGGAAATCTGGTAGAGAAAGTTGTGGTGGTAAGCATCAAGTGAGCATCTGACAGTGAAAACTATACTGAAAGTTAACAGTGGGATTCAGCCTATAATAAACATGCTATAAGCATGTTTGTCCAAACTCCCTGGTTAAAGGTAAGAGGCAAACAGGACCCTGGGCTGTAGACTATGAAAACCAAAAGTGGAGAAGCAGCAGCCTGCAACCATATCCAGATTGCTTCCTGAAGCATATTTTCTCATTCTTCTCTTAGCATTGTCAGATCAAAATTTTTTTCAGAGAGAGTACCTAGGGAAGGTAAAAAAAAGTCTTTATTTACCTACATCTTCCTTTGAAAAAAATAATGTAATTTTTTCTTACTGTATGTTTTCTTGCACTACCATATATAATTCCACAGTCTCAGCTCAACCCCTGCTATCTCCTAACATGTATAAACTCTACCATGGCCACCCCTGCATTAGTCACCCCCAAGCTGAGCTGAATGCATTATCTTATCGTTTGCTTTCAAGTCAGTTCTGTCAGTAATAGTGGTTCTTACTGCTCCCTGAATATAGAATCATAGAACGCTTTGGGTTGGAAGGGACCTTTAGAGGTCATCTAGTGCAACCCCCCTGCAGTGAGCAGGGACATCATCAACTAGATCAGGTTGCTCAGAGCCCCGTCCAACCTGACCTTGAATGTTTCCAGGGATGGGGCCTCCACTACCTCTCTGGGCAACCTGTTCCAGTGCTTCACCACCCTCATTGTAAAAAATGTCTTCCTTATATCTAGCCTAAATCTCCCCTCCTTTAGTTTAAAACCACTAGTCCTTGTCCTGTCACAACAGGCCTTACTAAAAAGACTGTCCCCATCTTTCCTATAGGCCCCCTTTAAGTACTGAAAGGCCGCAAGAAGGTCTCCCCACAGCCTTCTCTTCTCCAGGCTGAACAGCCCCAACTCTCTCAGCCTGTCCTCGTAGGAGAGGTGCTCCAGCCCTCGGATCATTTTTGTGGCCCTCTTCTGGACCCGCTCCAACAGCTCCATGTCCTTCCTGTGCTGAGGGCTCCAGAGCTGGATGCAGTACTCCAGGTGAGGTCTCACCAGAGCCGAGGAGAGGGACAGAATGACTTCCCTTGACCTGCTGGCCACGCTGCTTTTGATGCAGCCCAGGATACGGTTGGCCTTCTGGGCTGCAAGCGCACACTGCTGGCTCATGTCCAGCTTTTCATCCATCAGTACCCCCAAGTCCTTCTCTGCAGGGCTGCTCTCAATGAATATCAAATGATCAGAACTCTTAGTCAGCTGAAGTCTTAGTGATTGCTATAGAGAATTGAAACAAAAACATAGTAAATTGAGACTATAATATTTATGTAGAAATATGAATGTCACCAGTATATACATGAAAACTGCAATTTCAATAAACTATGCTGTTATGATGACTCTGGGGAAGGCAAACCTCCAGCTCTGCACTGGAAGTGTCTGAATCTGGCAAACAAACAGCTATACACTCCATTAAGATATGTTACCTCTAAAATTGCATTAGTTAATCAGTCTTGGATGCTTTCTCACAAATTAATAGAAGACTAAAAATTAATAGTAAAAATAGAAGAGCTAATATAAAAATAGGAGGAAGTTCACAGAAGAAGAGTGAAGGTTGAGAGATAAAGAAGTAAAATAAGAAAACTAAAACTGCTGTCATCTATGTAAGTGAATTCTTATAAGTGAATTCTATAAATTCTACCTCAACAATTAAAGTGAAAATGACTTTACAACAAAATGCATTTTTCCTCTTGATTTTGGCAAAAATATACAGCTGGAGGTGGTAAAACTAAATAACATTACTATCAATACTTTGTCTCAAAAGCATCACATGTAGTCTATTAAAAATTATTTGTAATCTATTTAGAGTTGTTACGAAAATTTATTTAACTTTCTTGGACTTATTTGTGGAAACTGGTGTGGAAATGACATGACAACAGAGTACATCTGGATAAATTTGCAGATGCGTAGTGGTCTTATTTCGGAAATTCTTTTATTCCTATTCCTTAAATATATATATTTACAGTACTCCTGTGTTTGAACTTTTTATCCCTCATTTAATTATAAAGCTGTCCCTGATCTTACTCCCATTGACTCCTACTGACTTCAGCAATACAGTTGGGGCAGCAGACTTTTAAGAGTTGATAGAAATGATGGGTAGAAAAACTAAAGTGAAAAAGGAAGAAGTGGTCTACATGGTATCCTGCAACCGAACCTTTACCAAGTTGGTAATTTTTTTTTAACATGTATACATACACCTTTTATCATGTATTAGAGGACCACAGAGAACTGTTTCCTTCTAAAGCAGAGTCTTCAGTAGAATTAAATGAGAGTTTTTCCCTTTGTATTTTACTATGGGATTTAAAAATATCCACAGTCTTTGCTTCCTGATACAATTTTTCTAAGAAAACAAATATTTTCTCTAAGCCTAGTAAAAATTATAAATATTGTCTGTAGTGCTTGTAAAAGTATTGCTTATCTGACTGTAGTTATCTTTTTAATAAAGATGACAGCATGGAGACCTGAAGTTTATCAAACATGGACTCTTATTTAGAGCAGGTAATGGTCTTTGTAACATAGTAAGTTCCTTTCACTAGGGCTGCAGGATGTGGTCATAACCTTTAAACCAGGCTAAAACTAGCTGAAAATGCTACCTGTTTCTTCATTTCTAAGTGATTTTATTGGTTTTTTATCATATAGTCGTATATAATTAATAGCAAGAAATAGGAATGTTATACACAGTGACTTTGGGAAATGTTAGATTTGTTCTGTTTCTTGAGTTGATTCTGTCTTGTTTTTCTGCAAAACTCACATAAATCCATCCCTTGTCATGTCATTTGTTATTTAATACTCAAGAACACAGGATCCAAGGGGTTTTTAGGTTTCTAGGTATACAGCAGCCTTATGTAAGTAATCAGATTGCCTCCTCACACAGGTTTGGATTGGGATAAGTAATTTGGCCAAAGAATCTTGCATTTCTGTATCAATAATAAGAACTATTTTTTCACTGTCTTTAATTTCTACAGACTTTAAGGAACACAATATAAGCAATGGTTGCTGAAGTCTGGCCTTTATGATTTTATTATTTTGAAACCCATATAGAATAAGACTGACAGTTTGGGCTATTTTGGGCCAGAAATGTACTAAGCTAGATAAACTGTATGGCTGCAGTCATGGCTGACAGATGAATGAAATGATACCATCCTAAAGAGTTTCTCAGTAGGGTGTTACCAAGATGATCATCAAATTTATATTGACTGAAGCACTTACATTCTTACAGCCTGACAACATTTTTGTGTCTGCTCTATCTGAAATGCTACTTTCTATACCCTAAAATGATCAACTTCTGAAATTTGCTGCTCTGATGCTAGAACAGCCAGGTTTTCAGTGATAGTATGGCACAGGTTTGGAGCTGACAGTGTGAACAGTGGTAATGACTCCACACTTGTACAAACAGATTGTAAATTGTCAGCTTGTCAGATCCTCCAGTTTGACAGATGTGTGTTCACTAAAGTAAAATTTTTCATTGGGATTTCATTTTGGGGAGGGGGAAACTGTTTGGAGGTGATTATGATTTTCACAGTATTACAGAGTATTTTGGGTTTTGTAGGTTTGGGTTTTTTTTAAAAATCTTTTAGAAAGCATTTTTTCTTTCAAGTTTCATTTCAATGTTTTTAATGCTAACAAATCCTCTCCATATTACTGTGAAAGCAGTGAGGTCAATGTTAAGTATAATTCTTGTCAAAGGGCTGGATTCTATACTAAATTAAATCTTTTTTTTTTCCCTTTGCAATACTGAAGTATTTGAAATGGGGCCATAAGAATAACATGGAGAAAATGATGCATAATGAGTAGTGAATAATCCTGTTAACACATCTTTTTCAAGAACAGTCATTCCCAAGCATTTCAAGACATGCTCAGGGAGGATTTTAATCATAGCATTGATAATTTGGAGGAGAAGCAGAAAATACATAAAATAAGGAAACTTAATTCCTCCCCTCTGTGTTTTTAATCAGTCACGGAGCAGAAACAATGCGGTAACTTAGATGACTGCTGAGAACAGAAAATAAAAAAAAATAGTAAATAAGAATTTCCCCATTTATTATTATTTTATTTCCTCAAACAGACCCTACATTTTCAATTAGATTATTTAGAAAAATTTAATAATTTGTCTTTGGAAAAGTCTGTACTGATATGACTACACTTGGCTGAAATGAATCAGTCACAGGCTACTAGTGTATTTAAAAAGGCTTTGCATGATTTGCTGTGGCCAGCTCCCAATCTAATTCCTGACAAAAATAAAATTATTCCAAAAGTTGTTTCATTGAAGCCAGTGGTGTTATCACTGAGGTGAGGTATTACTCAGTGTAAGTGAAACTGGTGCTGTGTGAATCCTGGTAAGTATGAATGAGTCAAAACACAGTTTAGAGAAAGGTTGGATTAATCAGACAAGAAAAGAAGAACATTAATTATTTGGCTAATTTATGAAAATAATTTGTGTACAATTCCACTTGTAGGTGTAATGTGAATACAGATTTGCAGGTAGATTTGCAGAATGCAAGTAGGTGTCTGTGAATACAGATTTTTAGCTGCAAAACCATTCAGTGATGCTTTCTGTCATGTGATTTTTTGAACAGGCATAATTTTGGTTTATATGGATGTGCTCTGAGAGCACAGATTATGAAGAAAAAAGCTACTTCACAGAATCACAGGCTGGAAGAGACTGGCAAGACTAGAGTTCTTACACGGCAGAGATTCGTCAGGGTTTGCAGGGCATACACCCTACGTAGTATCACATGCCATGGACCCCCAAACTCCTCCTAATACCTTCCAACAAACTTTAAAAGACTAACATGTTATTTGCAAGGACTGGACAGAAGCAACACTGCTGAAATTAATGGAAAAGTACAAGTGTGAAATTTGCAGTTCCAGAAATTTACCTTTCAAAAAAAATAAAAAAGACCTGAGTATTGGGGGTTCCTAAAAAAGTCTGCTGGAGAAAAAGAAAAGCAAGACAATCAAAAGTTCTGGTTTAAAGCTGTGCAAAAAAAAAGTCACTACTCTAAATACTATTTAAAGAGAAATAATATTCTGTTGATTTTCATTTCACTGATTTATCACCAATAAAAGACTTCTCTGAACATTTCATATGCTGCCTGAATCTTGGTTTATCAACTGCATAGTTAGGTATTGATCAGTCTTTGCAAAGGTCAGCTGCACTAAGAAATGATCTTTTAAGAAATGGCCAGATTAGAATTCTCTAGGGGATGAAATAGTGGATATCTCTTTATAAAGGACAGACGGACAGTCTTACCTGAATCTCCAGACATTCTCTGCTGTTTAGCCAAAAATTACATCTATCAGAACCACAGGGAGTGGTTTACTTTTGAGAAAGACTCAGTTGAACAAATTCAGCCAATTTAGGAAACAAAACAAAACCCAAATATCCATCTGCAAGAAGGCAAAAAGTCTTATTTCTTTTCTGTATCAGTTGGAAGTTCAAACAAATTTGCATATCTTACTAAACACATCCAGCTGTCTTCTACTTTTTCTACCACATATTGAATGATGTAATTATAGTGTGCACAAGAAAATATAACAACTCTGCTAGACAGACTACAAAGCCTTTATTTAAAGTGTAAGGCAAAAGGAAACAAACCAAATCCTTCGTTTTTCTACTTGAATATATATTCATAAAAATGTCTTCACGATGACTTTCACTTTAGCACTGTATATATATATAAGGCTGTAGCATCATAGGCTTAGATATAGTTGATTCTGAAGCAGCAAAGGAATGACCCCAGTTAGTTTTCAAAGATGAAGGCTTCTTGAGCAAAGAATAAATTAGAAATAAAATCACTGAACTGGCCTCTGGGAATGTAGACATGCCAAACTGAGATGATAAGGCCATACTAAATGAGCGCACCAGTAAACAAGAGATGGTGAATTCAACAACAACAAAAAGGATGTGAACTCTAGATTTTAAAGGGACAAAAAAGCGTATTTCAATTTGAAGATTTTTATTCCTCCAGGGTCTCTGAAAAAATGAATAGAGATTTATTGCACTGAAAGATGGTGCTGCCTCTGAAGCTGTCTTATGCATTCCACTTTTGAAAAGGAAATTTATCTGGCTCGGCTACAAAAATTATATTAAATACACACTTGCTGTGTTTATCAGCAAAACTGTTGACTTCCACCCCCCACCACCCCCACTTCCTTACATAGATGATATTGTTCATAAAAACAGTTACATGCCAAATAAACCCAGGCAGGCATGAGCAGCCTGGCCAGGAACATACTTTGGATGCGACTCAGGAATTCACAATAACACTGGACTCTGCATCTGTACCCTTGTGAATACGAGACAGAAGAGATCCAGTGCTGAAAGTGCTTTTTAATACCTTCCCAATTTTACCCCTTATTTTCCTTACAAAACATATAACAGAGATTACAGCGTCAGCGTTGATGGCAAAATGAAGGTAGAGTGGTAAGCAAATCAAGCCATACTGCATGAACATAGTGTATGCTTTGACACAATCTCTTTGTGTATATTTCTTGCAGACTGTACTGTCTTTTATGCTTTTTATAGTCTGCACTTGATCTAGGTAATAAAAGTGTTGTTGCCCTATTTCTTGAATTGACATTTTACATTCCTGTCTTCAGGGTTATTTTTTCTGTTCTTACACAGCTTTAATGAGAATTGAGAATACATCATAACCACAGTTCCAAACTGTGTTTTTTGCAAATGTTATTAGCAAAACAATTGCAGCAGAAAGTTCAGAACCACTAGATACAAGGCAAAATTTAATGTATTCCGCCATATCCACTGGGGAGGAATACCTGGTATTTTCTAAATCTCATAATTATTGGACCAAACAAATGGACAGAATTTATAATAACAGTACTGTAAAACTATAAAAAGACACTCTGGAAAAACAATGTTAACACATTTCATTTTTTACATAGATTCTACCTCAAATAAGTTTATTTTTTTCCTGGGTACCTTTCTCATCCTGGACTGAATCTATACCACAGTCAGTCAACACATAAGCATGATTTCAAGAAAGAAATTCTGTGATTGCTTGACCCCTGTAAAAAAAATAGATCCTTTTTTTTCCCAGCCATCCTGCTCCAGTTCTGGCAGTGGACTTTCAATATAGACTGTTCAGTCAATTCTTTCTTGCCCTGCTCAGGTCCAGAAATGTAGACTGAACAATAATCTCTTTCCTTCACTGTTTGTTGATACCACCTGTTAGTGGCGCAGATGGTCATCTCCAATCAGCTCAACTTTATGAGCTTTACTTTATGAAACTCATGGTCTAAAGCAAAATTTATATAGCGACCTCATTCTTTTGTATTAGCCTGTCTGTCATGAAATCCATTCATTTGGAAAGTTATGCTACCTCAGTATTGCTAAGGTCACTACCACACTTCCACAGTACAACAATGGCTTGCAAGACAGCACAATATGTTTGGATATTTGTAAATGAAATGAGACTCTTAAGGTAATTAAGAGGAAGGATTGTGGAACAAATTTTTCCAATAAATTAAGTCAATGGAAATGATGTGTGTTTTTAAGTTTGGAATTTGACCTTTTGTGTAACTAGTCACTTTATTAAGCAACTGCCCTTTTATAACATCCATGCACAATAAATGCACTAACTACTGTATCAGCACTAAAAAGGCTACAGATAGATGGCTTACCCTCAAAGATCCCATTTGGCCTATTGGGAGAAAATGTCTTCTTTGCAATAAAGAGTAGAAGGTGATAGAGGCTTAAATAACTTTACAGTAGTAAAAGGAATTAACACATTTATGATGGGAATTCAATTGCAATATAGTATGTGCCAGTTCTGGAATGTAAAGCATTTTCAGATATTTGCTTCATTCTTTCAGAATAACAGAAATAATAATTATACCAGGACTGCATCTTACTGTGCATCTCTCTCAATCTCCCTCTCTCTCATTCTCAAACACACACACCCGCACTAAAAAAAAAAACAACACCAAGAGGACAAACGTTGTCAGTGCTAAATACATGAATTTCTTTCAGATAGTACAGTATATGAAAAAGACAGGGAATGAGACTGACATAAGGAGCTCTCTGAATATTGTGAAATTTTTTAATCACACTTTGTGATTTTCCTAAATCACGTTTGACTTCTTAAAACAGATCAAACTCCAAACCCACTGAAAGTTCACTTGAATGAGGCTGTGTTGGTTATTGAGGTAAAGGATATCAGCATTTGCCATTGCATTGGTAAACTACAGCTAAACCTGTTATCATGCCAGCAGCTGTTTGCAGTTAAACACAGGTATCAACTGGAAAACAATATAAAGAAATAAATATCAAAGCAAAGATACAACAAAGCTTAGGCCTTAGACCCTCCTTTGCTGCCCTCAGTATTCAATCTTTGTCCTTCCTGCCATGCACAGTCTATTACTAGACATTTCTTTTACACTTGTATGTCATTATTTCTAATCAACATCCTAAATCAGTATTTAGTTTCTTGTTTAAATGCAATCTATATTTTTTAATCTTCATCTCCCAAAACAATATTCTCTCTTGCTCTGTCAGAATTAAACAGTTACTAAAAGTCTAATATTCTTGCAAAAAAAAAAAGTTTAGAAGATATTAGAACGATATTAAAATGTGTCTACCGTAAGTTAGTGTTTACATTATGCAGAAAGTATAAATGCTGCATTTGCACAAAATGACTTGTTATTTATGTTTTCTGAATCATCCCTTTAAGCAACTTTTCATTATGAAGACTGAAGTGAAAAAAAAATCTTTGAAAAATCAAATGATTGCTGATAACTTGTGTTATTTCCAGGGAAACTTCAACAGGCAAAGCTATCTCCTTCAGATGCTGAACAAACAAAAATAAAATATAGACGAATTTTGCACAAAAAACTTGTAGATCAAAAAAAAAAAAGTCTGTAGATGAGGTTCTGTTATGTTTCTCCCCTTATTGAATGTAATGACCATTTTGTGACTACCGCTTTTATCTGTCTTACTATATTCATCTACACTTGATGTAATTTAATATTTCAATGTTTCTAATAATATTTTTAAAGCCATCAAATGTTGATTTAAATGCAAAGATTGCATTTGCTTGCTTATATACTTATTTAATCCAAATAATTAATTATTTGAACTGCATAAGTACTTGCTCAGTGACCTTCAGATTTATGTTGGCATTCTAAACATGAAGTGTTCCTTGGCAGCATCCACACACTGTGTCAAATTTCTCCCTGTGCAAGTGGACCAAATGATCTCTTCCATAGCTGTGCCAGTTACAGCCAGAAGCTGCTATATGATGAGGGAACACTGTCATTTGTGTGACGTATGTGCACCTCCAAGCAGCTCCCTGGGTCCCTCCACAGAACAAGAACAGATCATGATTTCTACTGATCAGTTTAGAATCCAATTAGAATAGTGAGCTGGCTGTTTTGGTTTCAAAACATCAGAAATTATTGAAAAAAATGCCCTTTTGATTATAAAGGCAAAGGATGAGTAATCCTGACAAAGAGACACAGCAGGAAAAGTAGTAAAGCACTCCACTTAAGGTTAAGGCTACTGAATATTTTCAGCAGAGATCCCAGAACACTGAGTTTTTCCTCTCACAATTTCCCTCCCTCCCTCCCTCCTTCCTTCCTTCCTTTCTTCCTTCCTTCCTTCCTTCTTTCCTTCCCTCCCTCCCTCCTTCCTTCCTTCCTTCCTTCTCAATTTCTTATTACATTATTTCACTTTCACAAAAGCTAGTTATGACCCACATTTCGCTAAAGGTTCCTGGCTTTTCTCCTTCTGTGAATGTCTTGCAAAAGACTTTTCAGTTCTCTCCTTTTCATGTTATTTTTGTTCAGGATTCTGTAATATTTTCCAAAACCCAAACTGATTTTACTTACCTGAGAATTCCCCACTCCCTCTGTCCACCATTTAAGTTTACCTCCTTCCTATGCATTTGAACGCAGCACATTTCCAAGCTCTCTCCCACAGAATCATTATTTTGCCTTCTCCAAAACTTTCCTTGCTGCATTTTGCCATATTGCTCTTCTAAATAATGTACCCACATTGTGATCAATGGAAGATTTGACTGGGAAGATGAGATATCTGTCAACAGGCAAGGCAAGGCTGTCCACAAATGATTCACCACTGCTCCTTCAGTTACAGTTTGGACAGGAAAGAAGCTTTGGAAACTGGTCATAAATAATCAGGAAATAGCTCAGTCAGTTTCCAGAGTTGGAGCAGTTAGCAGCAGTCCTCCGCTCACTAAGGAGGTGGTTACCAGGAGATGGGATAGACAATTGCCTGCAGCAGCAAAAACAAAGAAGAAATTTTCCTGGGCCAAGACAGAACAACTTATATTGCCTTGTTTAAAACTTCCAATAATGTTAATATGTACTTGGAACAGGGTATTACAAAGGTAAATACTTTCCTTCAGCACAGTGGAAGTAGGCTATAGTTTGGCAAAATTGATGCCAGGAAAATGAAACTTTCAGCAGCTTGTCTTCTTTTCTCTTTCAACCTTTGCCTGTTTGCTTGTTTGGTTTTTGACTTTTCAGTGCTCAATTATAGGGCAAAGTCTCTTTGATGTTGGGCTGTTAGATTAAGTGAAACAATAAATTCCCTATATGCTAATATCTACATCCTGAGTCAACAAGGATGCCTTTTGTCAGGAAGATAGATAATTAAATTACCCTTTCCCCAAGTAAACAGAGTTTTTGATCAAGGGAGGCTTTCTCCATAGCTTTTGAAATGAGTAGTGCATTGTCTCCTATTGAGCTGTCACTGTCTTTAATGAATTCTCATTCTAAAGTGGCTTTCTGATGTAGTTAATTTAGCTTACTACTCAGTATGGATTTATGAAGGACTGTTTATTGAAGATAGGAAAGTTTATCATAATAGAGTGACTCAACATTAGTTATATTTTCTTAAGTTTTGAGTGATTTAATGTTAATTAGAGATGACAGATTACAACAATAGAGATTAAAGTGTTCTATTAAAAGAAAAGAAGTAGTAGTGTTCCTCATTCTTGACCAGAGCAGAGCTGGAAGATATCTGGGGACAAAATGCCAGAGTAGATTACAACCTAATTTACTCCAGCACATTCTGATGAGCACAGTGATGAAATTGTCTATTTCCAAGGTATTTTTTTATTGTGAACATATAGATGTAATTGAGTGATTAATTTTCAAAAATGCCAAATAATATGACTTGAGAAGTGATACTGACATCAAAAACCCTACATAAGGTACTACATCACAGCAGTAAACATTAAAAATCAGCTTGCTTCTTTCTCTCCTTTGGAAAAATGGAAGCGGGGTACTGTTCTGTTCTGCAATTCCAGAGGAAAGTCCTGTTTTGGAGTCAAGGAGTCAACCGACATGTGGATAAAAGCTAGTGTAGACTTCCTGGATTTCTGAAAGGCTTTGACAAAGTCCCTTACCAAAGGCTTTGGAAATTAAGCAAAATGGCATAAAGCAGGAAGACCCTTTCCTATGCATAACAAATTGTTTGAAAGATAAGTAATAAGGGGTAGCAGTATGTGGACTTTCAAGGTGGTTCTTGTGGTGGAGTGACCAGGAAAGGCCTTCAGGGGTCAATACTAGGAGCTGTGCTGTTCAACATGGAACAAATGGCCTGAAAAAAGATACAGAGAAGGGCAGAAATTATTAAAACCATGCAACAGCTAGGAGGAAGTCTTAAGCAGGCAGAACTCATCAGCGTGGAAAAAGGACAACCTTGCACCATGTAATAGAGGTCTGTAAAGTCATGGCTGGTATGAAGTGGGTAAATGGTCTCTTGTAGTACAAAATCTAGGGGCTATCAAACAAAGTTTTTAGGATTCAGATTGAAAGCAAAGAAAAAGAGGTGTGACAGAGTACAGACCTGTGGTACCCTGTGTCAAAGTACAGTGCAGGTACAAAAAGTGTTTGTAGGTCAAGAGAAGATTGGGAAAGTACCTGGAAGAGGGATACTTTGAGGGTTACAAAGCAGACAAATCACAAGGCTCAGGCAAATCACATGGCTCAGGAAAGTCCCTGTGCTGAAATACCAGAGAATGACAGGGAGCGTACTCCAGTGAAACATCATACATTTGCACTGTTCTTGTTCTCTTCCAGAAGTCCATTTATGTCTACTGGGTTGAGTTAAGACTGGACTGACTGGAGACTAAATAACGTGCCAGATGGACCCACGGTCTGCCCACTGGTGGCTGCCTGTCTTCTATTTTTCTATTTTTTGTTAGACTTTAAATGCCTAGCTTTACAGCGTATATGCTGTGGTATAATGAGGCTACTTTATTAATATGTTTAATTGCAAATAGATATGCCTCAAATGTTAGAAGAAAAAAGGAGCTTGGCATCTGAAATTTTAGATAGTCTTAAGTGTACATCCTGAAAATCATACTAAACATATGAGTTTTTTATGCATTAGTGTACCGGGTTTATGTGGCAAGGTTTTGGTAGCAGGGGGCCTGCAGGGGTGGTTTTTGTGAGAAGATACCAGAAGAAGATACCAGAAGATACCCTGTGTTGGACAGAGCCTGTTCCAGCTGGCTCCAAGACGGACTCACCGCTGGCCAAAGCTGAGCCAATCAGCGACATTGGTAGCGCCTGTGTGATAACACATTTAAGAAGGGTTAAAAAACTGCTGTGCAACAACAGCTGTGAGAAAGGAGTGAGAATATGTGAGAGAAACAGCCCTGCAGACACCAAGGTCAGAGAAGGAGGAGATGGTAGAGGTGCTCCAGGTTCCAGAGCAGAGATTCCCCTGCAGCCTGTGGTGAAGACCATGGTGACACTGGTTGTCCCCCTGTGTCACCTGTCCCCCTGTCCTCCACCATGGAGGTCCACGGTGGAGCAGATATCCACATTGGCTTGTGGAGGACCCCACACTGGAGCAGGTGGATGTGCCCTGAATAAAGCTGCAGCCCATGAAAAGCCCATACTGGAGCAAGCTCCTGCAAGGAGCTGCGGCTTGTGGAGAGAAGCCCACACAGGAGCAAGTTTTCTGGAAGGACCTATGACCCTATGGGGGGACCCACACTCAAGCATTCCATTCCTGAAGGACTGTATCCTGTGGAAAGGACCCATGCTGGAGCAGTTCGTGAAGAACTGCAGCCTGTGGAAAGGACCTTTATTAGAGATGGTCATGAAGGACTATATCCCATGGGAGGGACTCCATGCTGGAGCAGGGGAAGAGTATGAGGAGAAAGGAGCGGCAGAGATAAGGTGTAATGAACTGACCACAACTCTTGTTCCCCATCCTCCTGTGCTGCTCAGGTGGAGGAGGAGATAATAGAAGAGTTGGGAGTGAAGGTGAGCCTGGGAAGAAGAGTGGGGTGGGGGGAAGGCGGTTTTAGGTTTGTTCGCATTTCTCTTTATCATACTCTGATTAATTGCCAATAAATTAAATTAATTTTCCCCAAGTCAAGTCTGGTTTGCCCATGGTGGTAATTGGTAAGTGATCTCCCTGTCCTTATCTCGACCAATCAGCTTTTCCTTGTATTTTTTCTCCCCATGTCTTGTTGATGAAGGGAGAGTGATAGAGTGGCTTGGTGGGCACCTGGTGGCCAGCCAAGGTCAATCCACAACAACAATTGGTCACAATAACAAATTGGACCATAAAAGCAAACCAAGTTGAGCACCTGACAAAAAGCACCCTGGGCAACAGATACAGAATTTCCTAAAAGTGTTGAGTCAAAATGTATAATTGAAAAAATAAATTATTGTATTTGGACTGTGAACTGGATCTGCATATTACATTTTTTTTTCTCACGACTGCAGTGAAGCCCTTTTTAAAGCATAAAGTAAGTTTATGCTCTAAATTATTTGCAGATACTCAAAATCTCACTTGTACATGTCAGTGGCCTTGAGGTACAGTGTATTCTCAAATCTCAGCAGAAGATATCAAAAAATTGATGACAAAGGCAAGTAGAAATCCAGCAGATGAGAAATAAATAAGCTGATTTCAGTCAGCTGAGCTTCTCTGCAATATTTTGTTAATTCATGTACATAACTACAGTACTGTCAAGGTTGATTGTCAGGGGAAACTTGGACACCTTTGTGTTAGGCAATATAACATTCATGGCAGTATAGAATCCTAAGGAATTAACAGTCTAACCAAACAAAATTGTTTCAGCTGGAAAAGCTGTTGAACAGGCAGGTGGGAAAAAGGCAAATGCTAGTTCCAAAATTTACTTTGGAGTTAAAAAGAAAGGAATAAAGGAAATAAAAATAAAAGTAAATAAATTAGTAGGAAAGAAATAAGCGGGCAAGGAGTGGATATAGAAAGAAACTAAGATAAAAAGATTGTGAAAGGTGTAAGGAAAAGGGCTGAAACCAATAACAAGTCAGAATAGGAGAAAGAAAGTCCAAAGGAGTTGGACTTTTCTCTTTTGCTGGCTTTGCAGACCATACTGAATGATGTCTCTTGCTGGCTTCTTTTGTAAAATTTTCCTTAAGTGGAAGAAAGAATTTTTCAGGCTTCTGGCTCCCCTTCCTCTGCCCTTAGCATTTCCAGTTACACGATTCTGTGTCCACACAAACACTAAGAGAGAATACCCCTCGAAGGCCCCTTCTTTCTCTCCTGCTTTTTCTGGAGACAAGGGGTTCAGATAAAGTGTTGGCTCCAGACTTAGTAGGTTTTCTATGTATCATTAATCTGGAATTGGAAATGCATTGCCTTTTGAACCACCAAGCTGATCAATAGTGGCAGTCTTTTATCCTTTACCAGTCAAAAAACAATATTCTGATTGTTTTACTGAGTCCTTAATGTGGAAGGTGCAGGTGGTCATACCAGAGATCTTTGAATAGAGAGCAGAAAGGATTTTCTTAGCCGTCATGCCAAGTTCTTTCCTATTCTTACACAAACATGTCTTATGTTCCTGAACTTGTCCTGTCTCACTTTTAAACTAGTTAGATTTGTTCTTTAAGACCTTCCAGAACCTCACTTATTCTTCTAATTTCCAGCCTAAGTTTTCCCATTTATACTCATTTGTTCTTGTGTCAACCTTGTCTTTTAGTTTAAATAGCTTTCTCCTTCTTTAGCATTTATCTACCTCTGAAGTATTTATAGAGAGCAATGATATACCCTATCAGACTCCATTAAGTTATTTTAGTCTCCTCTTACAAGATAAGCTCTATTTTCCCTGATCATCTTAGCAGCCCTTCTCTGCAACTGTTGCAGTTTAATTAATCTTTCTTAAACACGGCCTATCAGAACAGTGTATGCAGTATTGCAGGGGAAGTCTTACCAGTGCCTTGTCTAATTGCACTAATACTTCCTTATCTCTAACAGTAATACTTTCCTTCACACATTCTAGGATTTCATTTGCTTTTTCATGATCACACTCTGTTTTATACCCATATTCTGGCTGATTAACCCACAGCTGAAAATTCACAACAAATTACAAATCTATTTTTTCTCTGTACTTCCACCTCTGTTTTAGATATAACAAAATTAGACCTAACTACAGAACAATGAAATGTAAATACTTTATGGAGAAAAATATTGCCCATAATTGGCAAAGTTCAATGCTCTGTGACTACCCCTGTATCTGTTGCAATATTATGAAAAGTTTATTTTCTAACTCCACTTTCCACATGATGGAACTTCTCCTTGGTTGTGCCCAATATTCCCAAGGATGGTAAACCCAGAAAGGTTCAGTGCTTTTGTGATGACTACAGAAAAAGATTACTTGTATAGGTTTCTTTATAGCATGTTTGTATATGATATCGAGGTTATAATTTAGCAAAATATTCAAATATATGCTAATATTAAAAAAAAATCTTATTTAAGTTGTCTTGTGGCCTCATTTGTCCCAGAAACAGAGAGCTGAACCAGTGAACTAATTTCATGTACACATTACATGTTACAGTATCACACAGATCTATTACAGATCACACACTGAAAGGTCATCAAAATAGCCAAGAAATTATGTTCAGTCCTGATTTACAAATTAATACAAAAAGAATAATTTTGTAATTGGTTCTTTAGGGTAATTTTTGTAATGGAGTCTTTAGCAGGTGGCACAACAGCTATGTTATTCAGCTTCTTTTACAGTCATGGCTCACTTAAACTTTGTATATACCAAGAGATCTTACCACGTAAATCTTCATTTCTGAGAAGTACTGTTGACACAAGCTATTACTTCCAACTACCCTGACGCTCAATTACTAGCTGTCATGACAGATATGAAATTAACCCTCATCAGAAGTGTTTGTGATGTCAGAAGTGTATGAGCTTCTTGTTGTCTCATTCTTACTGTTAAAATTACCACAAGGAAATTAGCTTCCTATGACTTGACCTGGTGGTTACCAGGGGAGGTGCCTCACTTGACCTGCTGTTCACAGA
>VYZW01003782.1:9148-65118 GCA_013401315.1 Balaeniceps rex
CACATATTGCAAAATTTTACTTTCATTTCCTTCTTGATATGATTTTTCCATAGTTGCAAGGACACAGTAGGGTATATAACAGTTGGGATAACTGTAGATATTTAGAGAGTGAGGAATGTTCATGCCTGAGTAGGAAGTCTCTCTTCACAACATATTTCAATATCTGAAGGTAATTTCTCTATAAAGCCTAGTGCATCTCATATGGGCATCTATGTTGGAGGCCAAATTTAGAGAAAGATGTTNACCAGAAAAAAACAGCACGCAGAGGAAAATCCTGACTAGATACAACAATTAACACATGCACAATCATTCTCACGCTGAAGGTCTTGTGCATGCACTGGACAGTCAATCTGTGTATAGTGGCAACATCACTAGGACTTCCAGGATGCCAAACATTTAGAAATTCCAGACAAATGGCCAAATTCCTCTTTTTCTAGTCAGACAAATCTTACATGCAAGAAAAGAATACATGTTTCAGTGAAATTAAAATACATGTAACCCTTGTCAAAGATAATGGCCAAAAAAATGACGATCACCAACATTCCCAAGCTCTTTAAAGGCTAAGTTGCGTCCTCTATGTATTTTTTGATCAGTTCCAATGAACCATTTAAAATTATCCTAGCTAATTGTGCTTCACTGTTCCTTTTAGTGAATTTTGATAACTACTCAGAACATATGTTTGAATTTCCTGAAGATAAGCACAAAGCACGTAGTCTGTACATACTGGATAACAAAGACAATACTACTTAAGCTGTACTGAGAGAAAGTGTTCTAATTTTACCATAAAACTCATTCTTTTGTTTTTTCTACATCTGTTCCTGTGTCAGCACTGGGATACTTCCTTTTCATGGGCTGATTTATCATGGTTTCTTTTCCTTGTGCAAAGAAAAGAGCTCTTCCTTTTTGTTAAAACAGTGCAAAACTATTCACCTGTAAGATTTAATTACCACATACAAACATACATGCATACATACATATCTACATACATGATTATTTTAAGATATTCGTATGTCATGCAGGACAGAACAGGAAATACGAATATTTCTGTGACCCATTAGGGCAAATTAATTTTCTGAGTGATGGTTTGCTTGAAGGATATGGGTGTTATAGTAATTTATGATTATACGAAAACCCTCCAGGGATCAGATTATCATCTAGAACAGGTTAGCAAACCTCATTTTCTTCCATGACATTCTGCTATTTTTCATCATCTGAGAATTTGGCCTAGAATATTCCACAACAATTCTGAGGCACTACAGATAAAGTTGTGTTCTTCTACCTGACAAATAATATTGAGACCCCCAAATCCAGGTAACTTCTTAGATCAGTACATCATGGAACACCGACAGATCTGTTTCATTAGGCCTACATTTTGGAGCTTCCTTAATTTCAGACTTCACTGTGTACTCATTAAAATTCTAACTATACTCCAGAAAAGATAATTTCTTGAAGCCTGGGTCCAACCCCACTCACTCTGGTGAAAGGGTGCAGCCCGGTTTCTCCCAGGGCAGGTATTAGAACAATGCGTTCAAGCTGTCTAAGCTTGAAAGATAGTTGAAAGATGAGAGTGGAAGCCTGGGCATGTTGTGTCTGACTTCTCTAAGTAGAGAAAGCCAGCAAGTACCAACAACCAGCACAAAAGCACCACCAGTTTGATTTTCCTGAAATTGTATACTAATTTTGCACAGCTGTAATCGACATCACAAGATTTCAGACTGCACAGTATTGCTGTCATGGTATTTAAAGGCAGCTTTTAGTCAGAAATAATTACACAGGACTTCAACAATATCCAGAGTTTCAGTAAGGAGTTGGTGGTTGGGTTTTGGTATAGGACATTTAAGAACCATGAATGCATTTAAAATGTGAACAGGCTTTTTTGAACGCCTGACAGGAACTTCTGCAGTTATTCCAGGTACTAGAAATAAGCTCTGAATAAACATAAAATTATTTGCAAAACCTGAGCTGCTGGTTTCACTGCAGTCAGCATATCAATCACTGAAGTATTCATGAAATTTTTGCTTCCAAGTGAATTGCTCCACGTTCTAACCCCCTTGGTTAGGTTCTGGATCATTGATGGAGTCTGAGCCAAGGAAAGGCCAGTCCTGAAAGATGAATGCAGTCTTTCTTCTGCTGGCTTTGGGCCATCACTATAGAAGATGGTTTTTCCCATTGCTTACACCTACATGAGTTTCACAACTGCCTGCAGATCCGTTGGAATATAGCATCCCTTCAGAGAATGACAATCAACTGACACAATGTCATTTCTTCCTATGTAGATGTTGGTTGGGTGGTGTCTCACGTTTGAGGTAGTTCTACTTTCCTCCTTACAACCACAGTTTACTGCATTCATTGCAGGGATAGGAGCACTTTCAATAGAAGGAAAATCTTTTTTTTTCAATATTCAGGGTATCTGTGTTCAGATGAGACGATTCACTAAAATCAGAGTGTACCGTATCTCTGCTGAGAAAACTTAGCATATACACTGAGAAAGGAAGGAGATGGAAACATAGGTATCTGAGAAGCCATCTCCAATGTTCTGAGAACAGAGAGGTACCACACATGCTGTGAGCAATCGGACCTGTGCTCAAGCCTGAGATGCCATCACAGAGCTGACACCATGTTTTATTTGGACACCTGCTCTTATTCTCCTCCTACCCTGGGAACCGGCTCACAATGACAGCTGTACTTAGAAGTACCCCCACACTAATACCACTCACATTAAATGTCAGCCTAGTTACTCAGCCTGCTCCATCTCATACTATGTGGTCAGAACTGTCTCAGTATGACATTAGCATTTGAAATATGTTTCTCAGTTATCAGCAATCCTCCTCCAAAAAAAAATAGTTATTACTTCAAAGAGAAAAAATCAGTTCTCAAGCCATCGAGACTAAATTTCTTCTTTTTTTTTTTTAATACACATCTGACATTTCTGTAAACTTTTTGGGATGGTGCTTACCTCTTTATGACTAACTTTACTGAACACTAATAATATGTCTGTCTTGATATAAATATGTAGATGAGTCCCTTCTCCCAGAACATTACCATATAAACCAAGGTCAGATGATTCAGTTAAAAGCCCAAGTTGTTCCTGGCACAGCTCTACTTCTGTAAATGGAGCACATTACTTATTTACACTAGCTGACTTTTTTTTTCTCGAAAAGGAAGTACAATTACAGTAAGAGCAATGGAAGCACAACAGTGCTTCTTAGTCTGGTGGGTGGAAGTTGATAATTCAGGACACACAAATAAAGAGCAATTTGGGAGATGACGCTTGGTGTTTTAGAGAAGGAAGGCAAAAAAGAAGGCATGAAGATCCTTACAGGACAAAGATACAAAAGAAGAAACAAGTCAAATACATGGACTGAATAAAGAAAGGAAGCTAACAAATAGCTTTAAATGGCAATTGCTCCCGAAAAACAAAGCAAATTAATATCACCAAGACTGAACTCCCTCATGGAGAGGCTCTAGGAACAAAGAACAATAGATGACTCAGAGTGGAGCAAAAGAGCAAAGAAATATTAACTGAACATAGACACTCTTGATGTGAAAGGCAGTCTCTGTCTTCAATCTGCATTTGTGCGTATTGCATGGGGAGGAAGCCAACACTGCACCATCCCAGGGCACGCATCCCCTTGGCAGAGTGTAACCCTGCTAACACCATGTCTCTCAGCTCCCTTCATATTGTCCCAGAAAGTTAGACAAGTTCTAGAGAACATTTCCCTTTTGGGGATTTGCACTTACTGAAAAACTTAACGAGCAACACAAGAATATCCATCCAGCCTTCCCAGCTGGCTCCAGGCCTTCATACTTAGTCCTTAATATAACTCCTGCTGAGGTTTTCCACCAGCACAACTCATCTTCATCATCTAGGCTATCTGCCTCCTGTTCCCTGAAGGCAAATACTTACAGATTCTGTGTCAGTTAAAACCTCTAGAGAAACTGCCTAAGCACACCCTTTTCCAAGAAGCAACTCCCAGAGCTTCCCCTTCAACACTTCTCTGAGGCACCTAACACATGTTCTTCTAATGTCAACTGGGAGGCCTTTAGCTGGTAAGGACTTGGCCCCATTCTCCAGCTTCTCTGCTGCTGCTCCAAGCAGCCATCTCTTCCAATGGCAACATTATGCAATAGCAAGAAGAGGAAGAGGGGAAGGTCATATCATAGCCTACATAGCACAACTCCGGAACGATGCTGACCATCATAACACAGTCAAGCCTCCTTTACCCCCCAGTTTTAAAGACAATACTGTAAGGAATGACAGTCTTATATCATGAAGAAGAAAAGCGCTGTATCACCCTAAAGTGACCTGCTGTAGTTGTCATTCTTGCTGCCAGATAAACTACTGTGGCAACATAATAACAGCAAAGAAAACGTATCATTCTGACATAAGGCTTGGCAAACCATTCTGGAGTGAGTCCAGGAATGGCCAATGGGTTTGAACAGCCATGTAACAGCATGAAGAGATTGGGCTATACAGACGAAGACATAACAAATTTCAGGGAAGTGTCTACCATCAATACAGTTCCAAATATTCGTAGTATTGAGCAATGGAGCACACGCAACACTGAATAGTCTCATGCTCTGCGTCTCCAGTTAAATAGCAATTAGACCGCTCTGGAGTGGATATGTAACTGGACACGAACAGCCTACAGGAGACTTTTCTCCATTACTGAGCTTTCTGCAAAAGCACTCTACATTCAAAAGGGTATGTGTGGGGCTCTGTGTGTGTGTGTGTGAATTGTATGCCTACTTATAGCCTATATTGTCTAGGTGACCGCATAATACATGATCAGTATCCAGAACCAGGCAACAGCATCACTAGATGTGGGAAAGTTCATAAACTTAATCTTAGATACAATTTACCCTCCCTTGCCCAACCCCCAGTGGTGAAGCCAGAGGAGCAGTATCTCATCTAGAGCATGAAAAGGAAATGGAAACCCAGAAAAACCAGTCTCAGTGAGAGAGCAGAGGACACCTGCTGCAGCACTGAGCTGTATAGCCGCCAACTCACCAGATGAACAGGATATTTGGTGTTTGCAGACAAGTTGACATGAGTCAGCAATGCGCCTTAATGGGGGATGAGTGTCAACGGCATACTAGGCTGCATTAGCAAAAGTGTAGACAGCAGGTCAAGGGAAGCGCTTATTCTCTCTGTTCAGCACTTTTGAGATGACACCTGGAGACTGCACCCAGACTGAGCTCCCCAGTACACAAAAGACACTGTCAAACTAAAGGAAGCCCAGCAGAGGTATCCTAAGATGACTAGGGAACTGCAATACATGAATGAGAGACATGGGTTTGTTCAGCCTACAGAAGAAAAGTCTATGGGGGGATCTACCTCCTGTATTAACTACCTAATGGGCAGTGGTAAAAAAGACAGCCAGATCCTTCTCAGAAGCACACAGGGAAAGGCTGAGAGGCAATAAGCACAGGTCACAGCCAGGGAAACTCTGATCAGATACTAGCTAAAACTTCTTCACAGTGAGAATGGTCTGGCACTGGAGCTGTTGCCCAGAGAGGTGAAATGACCCTTGTGAACATGGGCTCAGAGTCACTTTCAGGTGGGAAGAGCAATTTCCAGCTCCTCGTGTGGGGAAGCATTTAATTGAGCTGAGCTTTAACCATCACTCTATGAAGGGAGTTACCTTCAGCCCACCAATAAATAACAGCTTGTTTCTGTGTGTGCCAGTGGCTCCATGCTGACTGGCTGCTTCACTTGCAGTGCTTGCTGCAGGGACTCAGTGCTGGGAGCTGCACTTCTGGCTCAGGACGTGGGAGGATGTGGGTTGCTGATGTGTGAATGAGAAGGAGAGAGAGGTGTGAGATTTGAGGGTGATGCAGGTTTGCATACTGAGCTGAGATGCCAATTTGTAGGAGTGAAGAAATACAGTAGGAGGCTATAAAAGAGGGCTGTCTTTTTCTGTGTATATGCATTTTCTCTCATGGAAGGAGTCAAACGTACCCAAAACCTCAGTGTCTCATAAGTCAGATTTGAAAATCCCATGTTTTTCAATCACCTATCATGAAGAAAGGGGAAGGGAAGAAGAAAGTACATGTATGTTATTGTGAAAATCAGAGAACCCAAAGACTATTTTGTAAATATTAGAAAAATGTCTTTATCAATAGTACTGTGGCCATCAATGATATGCACTTCCTTTTACAAAAATCTTGGTATTCCCCGGAAATCAACTAATTGGGAATGAGAATAAATCTTTTCCACCCATAACGGCTCTTGATTTTAGCACCAGTTTGGTGACAAATGCCAGTTCAAATCAGAGACATATGATGTGCTAGCATTATACTTGAGGTTTCAGAAAGTAGAGATGAGGTTAAAGGTTTCAAATCAATACATACCAGAACAAGGAGATATAACAGCTATTAGTATATGACCAGCAGGGTCTATGCTGGCCGTTGTAACAGGAGATAAAAAAGAAAATAGAAGGGAAGAGATTTTGAAGCAGTCACAACTGTTCTACACTCAATATCTGAAGGAAGTTGAAATAGAAAAGAAGTGATGCTCAGAAGGAAATACCTATCAAAGAGAGAGGAACCTGTGCCAGCTCTTAAGAATGGATGATGGGTTCTCTATGAGATCAGATAAGCTTGTTGCTACAAACAGTGTCGAGACCTTTCAATCTTTATCTGTATAGTCTGATATTTTCCAAAAAAGGGGAAAAAGCAATGTGACTAGGTCATTGGATTTATCTGTAGGTAACCCATTAGGATAATATATGGAAAAATATGTCTTAAATGAACATCTTCCAAAGCTGACTAGAGATCTTTGTTTCGCTGCCAAACAATCTGGAAGACCTGGAACATCTTTGAAGCATGAAGATCACAGAAGATTATATACAGCTGGCAAGGATGTGGTGGGATTTAGAAACAACCAAACAAAAAAAGTAAAAGGTGTTTGGGGAGGAAATGGAGGAGGTATGTCAATAGTCACCCACAAATCAGTAAGCAAGGATGGGAAAAGGAAGGTTGGGCAGGACACAGAAGTAAGTATCATACCCAGCTCAGTTGCTAAATGCTTCTGCATTTTGCTAATGTCTCCTTCCTTCAGAAAGTACTCTTCAGAAATCCTCTTAGCCTGTTTTAAATTAGATTGGGGAATATGCCAATAGTGCAACATATTCACAGACAATGCCAAAACACCCCTTCTTGGGAAGCTCAAGTAGATGAGGTAGGTTATTAAAGTATGATGAGTTCTTCCCTGAAGAAGGAAGGTTAAAAGTTCAGAAGAAAAAGAAATTAAAACTGAAAAATTATATTCAGACTGCTGAGAATAATTCACTTGACAGATGACTTCAGTGTTTTTACCTGCCTCCTAAGGAAAGTTAGCTCACCAAAGTGATCACCTGACATGGACTGTTCAAGGACCTTATACCAGGTCCTCATTCCCAGTTGCCTGACAGAGCATCCAAACTCTAACTCCTGTTGACATAGGCCGGTTATGTATTTTGTCTATTTTGCACAAAATACAGCCATAAGAGCTGCCTCCCTCTTTGACAATCCTACTATCTACTAGTCCAGCAATTAGACTGCTCACTTGGAGAGATGTGAAGATCTAAATTCATATCTCCACTCCAAATCAAATGAGGGATTCAAGCAAATTCAAATTCCACATTTCAATTTTCTGAAAAATGTCACAGCTTGAAGCCCTCATCTCCAGCAGATGTGAATCCTAAGGGCATAGCGAAAAGCTACCTCTGAAGAAACACAAGACAAAGTCTATTCCTCCCCTTAGCATTTCCAGATGGCTATCTTGAACTGTCAGGATACCAATCAGCAACTTTTAAATTCCATTGAGTTACTGTTGAACGCTATAGTTCCTAAGTCCCTCTCTGGGTTTTGTCTTTCATATATCTGCCTCAAAAATTTAGGGGACAGGTTCCTAAAAGTATTGGGGCACCTAATGACATCTCCATGATCACCCGAAGGTTTAGTCAGTATAATTTTTCAAGAGCAAATAACCAGCTTCGGTGTTTGGCACTCATTAGCAAAAAATAGAGGTGCCAAAGTCATTAATGGGGTATTTGCCACAGTACAGCTAAAGATGACAAAAAAACATGGATCCTGTAGAGCTAATAGGCAAGATTAAGAAGAAATACTATTAACTCAGTGTTTAACAAATGAAGATCTGACACAAAGCTCTCAGAATTCAACTGATATTTGTGGGTTGTCAGCGTTGGCCTTAAGTTTTCCAAGCTGAAGAAAAAGTCTGTGGAGGTCTGGACAATGAAACCAGAACAACTGAGTCTATTCTGGTTTTTAGCCACATGATCATGTAATGAGCTCCATGACTGAGCTGACACTTAGTTCAATTTTTAAAAAGCAAAAAATACCCCAAACAATTCTGCTGCTGTATTTAGCAGCCCTATGTAATTTACTGTCAGTCAAAAATGTAACACATGGTGGAGAGGCAAATAAGATGTATTTTTAAATCTTTTGAGAATGATTCAGTTACAGTAGGTCGTCCCCCCCCNGTAGAAACTTCTTTGAAATGCTTTCATGCAATTTATCAGATTCTTTGCTGCCTTTTTTCAGGCAGTGAAGGTTATTGGGCATTTTCTTGCTCTTCCAATACAGTATTGCATGACTTTCATACATATACACTTTGAGAAATTTTATCTAGGCTTTCTTTTATCATTGCTCATGACATTTTCATACGAATAGTTCTTAGTGTCATTGTTAAAAATGGGAGATGTCTGCAGTCCCTTGTTTTTCTTTGTATTTGTCACACAAAGTCCATTGAAACATCCTCTTTCCAATTGAAATATTCCTTGCCTGGACTCAATCCACTAGTGAAGCGTTTGGACGTTCTAAAAAGCATTGCCAATGTTTTTTGAATACTAAGGTATTTTTCCACAGACTGATACACACTACTTTGAAGGGGAGTCAGCAAGTCAAAGCCTGATCCAGTGACCACCAAAGTAATGTTTCCACCAAAAGCAGTGTATTTTGGTAGAGATTCACTTAAGTAATTGTCCATATTACACGAGCTCTGTCCTACTAGTTCAGCTGATGTCTACAAGGATGTCATCAGTTCTGGTAAGATTTCACATTCTCATTCTGGCATACCTCTAATGTAGGTGATAGATCAACGGGACATTCCCTGGAAACACTGTTTTCCATGTAAGTCCTGAAAACATACTCTTTGTCCAGCTTGGGAGAGCAGTCATCAACACTGAGCATCTAGCACCTGCTTTGTACAGTGTGCAAACCAGTGTCATCCAAACTGAGTGGGTGGCAGCAAGCCCACTTGATTGTTTCTGTCTGCTGTTCTGGCCATCTCCCACGCACAGGCTTTTCTTACCTGCTTCTTACAATAAACTGACAGTATAAATGATCTCTTCCTTTTTAATTTCATTTGATTCCATTAAGTCTGGCCTACCACCTTCACCTATGGATAAAAGGGTTGGCCTATTTTGCCCTGTAATGGTTTCTTCACCTTTTCTTTCATTCTCAAATATGCCAGACACTGTAATTTATACTTCCTTAGGTTTCTTCCTCAACAGTGATTACTTCAGTGCATGCATGGCAGGCTCTGGATTTAGAGATTTTAGTGATGCAACATCACAGGAGATATACTTCCTGAAACATTAAAGGAATGTTCGAAAAACGTATTCCACTGTGCGATCCTCCAAACGACACCACTGTCATTGGGACCTACCAGCTTTACAGACTCAAGGCCTTTCAGTACCATGTTTTTTGCTAGCACACATTAATTACATAGAAACCTAAGTTTTGGTGTTTTTATCTTTGCATACCCCAGCTCTATGGAATAGATGTTCTGTATCCTGTGAGTCTTGCTGATAATGGTAATGTTAAAGTTTTAGAATGGGCCATGCTTCCTTACATGATATCTCAGTTTATTTGTGCCTTACTATGGTACTTATTCTACATCCATTAAAAGAATTCCACATACTTTGTCACTGTTTGATAAAAATATGACAATATCACTATTGCTGAGATTCTATCCCTTGAACTGTTCTCCAGTTATACACGCTCTGTATCTTGTGTTTTTCTGCATACTTGTGTATTTGTGAAACAGTGAAAACCATTTTGCACTTCGTATTTTCTCATGTTCATGACATTCCTGTTGCTATGCTTGAGGCAACTCACATCTACGGTAAGCCTTCTGTCTCTATGCCCTTACATGACTTTTATCTTATAATGATGGATATGGCTGGTACCTGCCAGTTGTTTCCTTATCCCTTTCTTCATGGTGAGTCTGATTGCTGGTTATATTCACATTTGTATTATATGTACATTGTGATGGTGCTACTGAGTACTTTCATCTGCTCTTCTGAAATGTCTTTGACGCTATTTTTGTTCCTCTTTTAATAGTTTTTTCTGTATTTCTTTTGGACATCCATGAAGTTATCCAACAACAACTACATTTGTCAAAGTCCAAGCTTTTATAGCTTTCCCTGTGGAAAACAACAGGCTTTGAGTAATTTAAGCACCCTCATCAGTTCTTTCTATCTGCTTCTGTGCACTTACCAGTGTAGGCTCATGCTCTTCCAGGATTTCTTTTTGCCCAACGTCTATTACAAAAGAAAATTGCCTGCCTGTCAGATATTTTCCTGCCTCAGTTCCTGTGAAGATGAGTTCTCATAATTACTTCCTCTTTGTTCAGTTCTCAGTCTATTTCACTTCATATTCTGCAAAAGGGAGCACAGCTCATCTTTTTTTCTTTTGACGTTCTCTGTTCTCTTGATTAAAACTGTTCATAAAAAATGGAAACTCTAGGATGGGGCAAAATAACCAGATATTTCAAAAGTACATTTGTGCTTAGCTGTTCAGTTCACAGGGAGGAAAGAAATGGCATGAAGGAATCAATACCTTAGAAAATCTTTGTGAAACTCACTTAAAAACATTCACCATCTATCTAACTGTGAGAACACTTCAGTGTTTGCTGCAGGTCTCTTATTTTAATCTGACTAAGACTCAAACTTCCTCCCATTTTCCCTTCTCTCTCCTTCTCCTCTCATCAGGGATGACAGCATCATCTTCCTACTCACCAAGCATAAGCAGGACACCATCTTTCCTTACCCCCCTCCCAGATTGCCTTATATCTTGGCTCTATTTAAATCTTATCACTCCTTCCTTCACAGCTTTGCAAAGACCATGTTTTGCCTGAGAGACTGCCAAAGTGTTTGTCGATGGGCTGATAATCTTGTTGCTTGACTACAGTCACCTCCACTTTTCCAGCTCTGTTGCCTCCAGTCCTTTTGCCAATCATGTCTATGCCAAACACTACTGCTATTTTCTATTTTGCCTTTTGCTTATGTCTCCAGCTCCACCTTGCTTTCTTTTTACCATCTTACTACTTTAAACATAAGCTTCTTTCTTAAGGCTTTAAAGACTGTTACAAGGTAACATCACTATGATAATTAGATCTCCTTTGATACAAAAATGACAATGCCAGTCCATGTTATTCTGCTAACAAACACCTCTGTGAATAACTTTCCTGATCTCTCATGATTGATATGTGACATGATATGAAAATACCTATCAGAACCCAGGAAAACTTCACCAACGTGTTCTTCCACTTCCTTCTTAAGTCTTTTCTTCTCCAGGTCTTCCAGTTAATCATGAGTGTTTTGGAGGGTGAACTAAGACCGCTCTGTAGCATGCAGAATCACATGGATGAAACTGCATCTCCTCCACCACAGAAGCCAGGAAACAGGAGGCAAGCAAGAGAGAAAATAGGAAAGAAGGCTTAGCAATCACGGCTTTAAACCAGGTCTTAGGTAAACTGCATCCTGACCTGGCTTGACTCCAGACTGCTTATATCAGGGAAACTCAACATCATCCAATTTTCCAGGCTGGAGAGACAAAGGGCTCCGCAACCCCATGGGGACAGCGGTGGTGCAGCGGGCGGCGAGGGCAGCACAATGAGCAGTGAGGTCAGCACCTCAGGTGCTGACCTCAGGCAGCTTCATGGAGTCCTCTGCAGGGAGAATGAGAGGCTTGAGAGACAGAGGCTACTATTTATGAGCCCAGCATTAGTTTCTCTGATTTTGTATCTAATTTCTCAATGGTAAGAGTAATACTGTCTAGTTTCATGCTTACTCACTCTTTTTTATGTAGACTTTGAACTACGACAGAATTTAATACCTGTGACAGGGAGAGTTTACCTTTTCTGTTTGATCTTTTTTTAATGAAAGCTCTTGTCCAGGTTTCCTGGACTTACTTGCTAAATAAACAGATCTTCAGACAACATCCATCAGCTCACCTCAACTGACATCACTTTGAAAGGGCACAGAATTATGCAAGTTTACACATGATGATGAAAGTATCCAACAGTCCTTTCTTTAAAACTTTATATGCAGCTCTAACTTGATACTTTCAGTTATAGTCAGTATGAAATTGTTCCGTTCTGAAAACAATGAGAAAGACTTTAAAGGCTTAGTCATGAGGATACAGGGACTGGAAGACAGAAGAAGGTCCGAAGCAGAAGAGCCCATGTGATATAACAGGACTCAGAAGTGAGATAAGCTTCAAAAAACTAGGTGGGAGAGAAAACAGTCTAGTTTTCTCTAGCTTTTTTTCTGCTTATAAGCACAAGTGACCTTCAATTTGAGAAAAGTAAGGTAAGCATGCCATAGTCATCCTGCCAGACGTTTGTACCATCACTTAGAGCTCAGTCCCACATTGCTGGTTTGGCATTTGGCACAGATGACAGGGGAAGATATTTCAAGCAAGGGAAAGGACGACAGCCTCTTAAATTGCTAATTAAGTTTGTGAAAATGATAGTCAATGTTGACAAGCTCTATTCCACACAGCTTAGAGATGCTAAAATATTCAGAAAAATGCAAAAAACACAATGTAAGACTGTAAAATACATGGTAACTCCAGTTAAAAAATGCTGTAGCATTAATAAGCTAAAATTTTCTTATATTGAGAGGGCAGACATATTAATGACTGTGGTTTCTGTATGGCTGGTTCCTGCTGTACCAGGATTGTAAAGGGAAGGCCTTGGGTTAAATCTGCACCCTGCATAACACCATTCACTAGATTTGTACTGATGACAAATTTGACTTTTATCTCATTCTCAGTTTCATTCAGTGTAACCCTTCTGCCTTTCCATCCTGATGTCAGGAATCTGGATCTTTAGTTTAGTTATCCTTATCTTATCCTTATCAGTAACAGAATGGATAAAAGACAAAGCACCAGAGGAACCAGCAGAAGCTCCTCTGTCACTCCTCAGCATGGCCACCTCCTAACAAGCAGTGACTCCCTTTCCCCTCTAGCCCAGCAGAGCTGGAGGAAGGTTCCTCTTACACATCACAATCTTCAGCTCTGAGATTTGACTAAAGGAAGCAAGTCCCTTTTCCCTTCCTCACCCAAAATTGTTGCTCTTCCCAGATGCCCGCTGGCTCATCAGTGTCTTCCAACAGGCAGCTTCACTACACAAAAATCTTCTATTATCCTTTCCAGCTAACTTGCTGTGCAATACCTTGAAGATACTGCCATACCCTCTGCAAGGAGGAGAGGCCCACAGCCCATTCTCTCCTACAATCCCTCTGGAGTGTTTACATACAGCACTCATCTTTCCAGAATTCCTTGCTGTAACTGCCTGCCTGGAGTGTATAGCCCCAAATTTCTTTGGTTGGAGGGGAATATAAGCAAGGCACAGCTGAGGTCGGAACCTATACTACAGAGGTCACATTTTTTTCTGAGGCAAGGGAACACTCATTCAGTCAGCTCAAAAATACCCTGTGACTGAATAAATTCTGAAGAAACTGAAGAGGAGATCAGAGGACCAAATCCCAGGCAAGGGAAAACAAGCAGTTGTGATGGTTAATAGACACAAGGACAGCTCATAGGAAAAGAATAATGAGACATGGAGCATGATGTAAAAGAAACAGGCCAGATGGCAGTACAGCTGTGGAGAAACTTGGCCAGCTCTGAAATGAGTCTTCAGTTATTCAGACTGCTGACTGCGGATCCAAGCCACTGACTGCAAAAAAAGCTCTGGTTGTCTCAAGAAAGTGGCAGTTTGCTAACAATTACCCAATTGAGAGCAAAGCGGGGCAGGTGATTCTAAGAAATCTACTACAGCACGTCTGATGAAGAGCCATACAAGAATGTCCACGGCCTGTCCTTCTTCCAATAGCACAGATTTAGAGATACTTTAGAAAGCAGAGTTATAACTTAAACCTTAAGTTACAGAACAGCTAATAAATTTACTCTGTACAGGATTATCCAGTTGACATCAGTTCCAGGAAGTCTTTTGAGGTCATGCAATACCTCCGTGGATGACTCAGTACAAAAATAGGAAAATTAATCCATAAAGTAGTGTTATGAAATAGTTTGAATATGTAGTAGTATGGAATTTCTGTGATATCATATATTTCATGAACACTTGTAGTCTACCAGTGTCAAAGACCACAAAGGAACAACATAATGCTAGTCTAAATAATTTCTCACATGAACCAGAATAATTCTTCAGGACACCAGAGCTCCCATGTTAGATTCCTAGCTCTCATGCTAGATTTTAAAGCAGCTACTAGCTACCTAATATACAGCATGATGCTGTTCTTACAATAGCTAAATGGAGCAGCATTTCAGTCTTGCAGCAGTGTGCTGAATGGAAGTCCCAGAAGTCTCCTTTGGGTGACTAGGCTATGAACCAAGAACCAGTCTCCAAAGGAGTAAAAAAATGAGTAGCAGCAATGACCTCAAGTGACTTCACATGCAAGTTCCTAGAAACTATTGTTTGACTCGGCATCTGGGATTTAAAGAAAAATTCTGCAGCTGATATAAAAATGTCCAGAATATTGCTGTTCCTGCCTACACTACCAGAGCAGAGAAATAGCTTCAAGCACAAGACAGGCAGAATTCAGTGTGAGAACATTCAGGTATTCGGAAAAATTTTAGTGTACACCACCAAGCACTAGCTGAATGGTTTGCCTAACTAAGCAATGCCGTCAGTCTGCAGTTCACAGGCACTCTCCCATGCAGTTCTAGTGGTTTTCAGCGGATCATGACAACTGTCAGTGCCAAGTGCTTGTCCTTGAAATATTAATGGCTGGCTCAGCCCGTAATTCAGACGGGAGGTCAACTGTCCACCACTGTATGAGCAGAAAGGCAGAAAAAATACATTGGGTTTCCCCACCTCATGAAATCCTCCTCTGTATATCATCTATTTTTGCTGGTTTTCCTACAGCCTACTGAAACTTTACAGGACATCTATATGCCCCAAGACCAGATTGCTTTGTTTTTGTACTGCTTCATCATCACGCTCCTTATCTACATAGGAAAGGAACTGTTGTTCTCTTTCATTGAGAAGCATCAGCTGTTTGTTATTGTACTAACTCTATTATATCTAATTAAAAATCTTTGGAATTATTTGCTTGCTATCAGTTCTTCCTCTCCCACCTCAGCCTTCACTGAAATTCCTGACCGTAATCCACAACGTTCAGAGGTAAGGATGAAAGGCACTTTACGAGAAGGATTAGCCATGTGATATGAGCCATTGGTGGTTTTTTTTCTGGTACTTCACTTTTGGAGAACTCATCCTGTCCTCCTGATGCCCTATCAGCCCTGTAAACTATTTCACTGATAATAAACCATTTCCTTTATAAAAAAATCATTTAACTAATTGAGTATGGTATAAGAATGGATGAAGCAAATATGTACTACAACATTTTGTCACCTTCTTGGGAGCTAATGAACCGTCTTCTCCAATGCTATGTGCAATGCCATCCTAAATATCCCAAACAAGAGGATCGGACTTCACCATGGGAGGTTATTCTAGAATATAACAGCTATTGCCAGAAACATCCGACATTGTACATTTGTCTCTCTGTACTTCCATGCTCTCTTTTCCAGGTACTAGTCTTAAAGTAAACCACCGCCAAGGAAAGAGAAGACCATTACTTTTAACAAATAATGGCACAATCTTGTGCTGTGCTCACTTTAGACAGCACTGACCAGTTAGACTTTAGATTAAAGAGATTTCTGTCAGACTCCTTGATTCTGGATGATTGCTAAGCAGAAAAAAAACCCAAAACCAAACAACAACAACCCCAAACCAATCACTAAGCTAAACAAGCAGAGAAAGAGAAATTAACAAAAGATCAGGGGAGCAAAGAATAGATCAGGGAAGAAAATACTAGGAAAGATCTGTTTAAAGGAAGACTGAAGTTTGCAGGTAAAGCCCTAATGCACTGCTGGGATCAAGAGAGCATGGCAAGAGGTTATTCTGGGAGCCGAACCAGTTCAATGAGACACTCTTCATTATTTTTATACTGATTAGAGCCAAGTGAAGGGTATAAAAGGGATTACATGGCATGGCTGCCTACAATAGCTGAGAACAAAACTAAGGAACTAGTCTCATCTTTCTAATTCAGCCTGCACTAGACAAAAGCCCCACTGTGAGCCTAGAAACCATTTAGAAAGAGAATAGTCATACCTCTCTCCAGTCATAAATCATACTGCTCATTTTTAAAAGTTCTATATGAGCCTCAGCTTGGAACCACTGTAAATCTATTTAGACTATGCAAGCTTAGACTTCGGCTCAAAATGAGCAAGCAAAAAGAAGAAACATATATCAAAACCTCATCTCCCACTCCCAAACTCAATTTGGTAAACAGAACCAGCCATAAATCCAGAAAATGTTCTTCTCTGGTTCTTTTTTATTAAACTTTATCGCCCATGCAAGTCTGGCTTATCAGCTAGACACACACACTAATAAAGAGGAAGAACTCTTACAGCAGCTAGAATGTGAATTAGGAATGCTATGCTTGATTTAGAGTCTGATGCAGAAGAAACAGATTTTACATCTGCATTACTGGCTGGATGCTTTTGCTTTGCAGCTAGGTTGGCATTCTTCACTTCAGGAAGAAGAAAGTTACTGCTATGCTGCAGTTCCAGTCCACTAATTTGCTACTGCAAGGTGAAACCTAGATACCCACTGTTCAAGCGTATCATCCCTTTACACCTTCGACTATCTCTGTCACTCCCCTTGTGAGAGTCTTTGTGGCTTCTAAGATCTCTACAATCTCTCTCTTTTTCTACCCCCTCCATGACTTTCTGGTCTATCCAGCTGTTCACTGTCTACTAAAATCTCTCTCTCCTGGGGATAAGTGAAGATAAAGATAAATTATTTCATAATCTGCAGATCTCTTAAAATCCTAGAAGGAGGAGGAATGGTAGGCATGGTTTCCTTGACAAACTGTGGTCTCCCCACACAGGTTGGGGAGACCAACAGACCAAACCCAAACAGATTATTTGCTTTACTGAGAGAATAACCCTGATTTCAACAGAAGGCCATAAAGAAGATTCCCAATTGTGTTGAAGATCTGGGTCCTGAAAGGATTTCTTACCAGGCATAAGAAGTAACTCTAGCTGATCTAGAGGACCGTGGACGGCAGTGAAAGAGCTCTGCCATTAGTTAAAGAGTGAAGAAATACGCTGCCAGTTGTTGGTATGGCCTGTGGCCTTACCTCCATCTTAGTTCTTTTTATGAACATATTGTCATACAGACTTCTCATGGAACAATGCCACTGATGAGGGTTTGTCTTACCATCTCACTGAAAAAATTATGTTCTTACACAGAAACTGTGATCAGAGCTATCCTGTGGAAAGTTTCATACATGCACATGCATCTCAGTGTACACAATAACCACATTATTATCTACAATTATAAACAGCTACCATTTTTTTTTGCTGTCCAGTCCTATGACTTCTCACCAAGTTGCAGCTGAAACACAACTTCTGGTGGAATAAAAGATAGGCATCTTGTACTGAGCAGCATGCAGCAGCAAGGATTCTTAGCTATTTTCAAGACTACAAACTTTCGGGGACACAGTAGAGTGAAGACACTGACAAAAGCCTAAACATTTTGCCATAGTAGAAAGCCAAACTTGTTTCTGGACAAACACCTGCCTGTTACCAAAGAAATACCTTGGCTGTTAGAAGAACTTCTTGTATGGTGAGATGTACAGAGACTACTTCCTTTCTCTTTGCAGGGTAAAAGACTGAGAGGACCTGACCATACTTAAACCAACAGATTTCTGTAAGCACCTTGGCAACTCAGAGGCAAGAACATTAACTGTTTGAAAGCTAAAGTGAAAAACATGCAGAAAAAACAATTTAGTCTCTCCAAACAGGTCTTCCTGGAGTCCCTTATGATCGTGCCCTAAAGCACTTGTGAACTGTGACAGTTTTATAATTGTTTTCAAACACAGAACATTGTCCAGCCATTTAGACTGAGCTCTGAGATGACTATTTGCACAGTATCAATCCATTAAAGGCTAAACTTAGATGCTGCAATAAACAGCAGCTGCAAGACCACAGGGTTAGGCACAGGTCATTCTGCGCCTTCCTATATTCTTCAAATATTTGGGGCAGAAAGGATCCAGTCTGCTCTCTGGCATGATTCAGAGCAGCCAGATCCGCTTAAAATTAGACCCTGCTTCACTGAGCCAGTGGCCTTTGTGGAACTGTCTCTTGTCCTACTTCCTTACTCTAAGGGACATCACCTTTGTGGGTGAATAAGGGTCGATTATCTCCCCTCAGTAGAACACTTTTTTTTTTTTTAGGGACCCCTGTTAATTATCCAACTTTTATAGCTGCAGAGTGATGGCAGCTGAAGCAGACCCAAGAGTCAGGTCCTACACATATTACTAAGGATTCCTTTCAGGACAGGAAACCAGCTTGCTACTCCTCCATTGTTAATTCACTTTCCTGGGCGATGAAATGAGCTAAATGGCAGGTGCTGGCACATGTAGTGGAAGTGTGTGTAGTAACAGGAAAAGTGGATGAAAGCTGCTACAATAAAGGAGAGAAGAAATTAAAAGAAGGAGCAGCGCCATGTGGACAGGAAAGAATTAAGCAGCAGATTTAGGGTGACAGGCATGATGACACTATAAGAAAAGAGGAAACGACGTGCTGTTCAGCATACATAAGTTATGCATAACCATAAAATGAGGATTGAAACAGCCTTCATTAGAATGCCTATGAGGCAAAGCAATCCCTGTGGGACATGGGATAACAAAGCAGGGAAAATAACTGGCAGTAATTTTAAAATACTTTTCACCATTTCAAGTCAAATGGTTTCATATTTTCCAGATGCCGCTTCTTTGAGAGCTTACTTGGTATGAGGAGAGACAGGTATCTGTGTATGAATCCCATGTAATGGCTAGTTACTATATGCATCTGATATGAAATCCATTTTGGAACCTGTTTTTTATATTGGGATGCATTAGAAACGGGCTTTACCCTGCTCAAAATGCCTCCCTGCGCCGAGTGACGTACACGACCTTCTGGGTGAAATCAGCTGTTCTGATGTGAAAATTCTGTGCGTTTTCTAAGGCTATGGCTAACAGTAAGCAGAGTCTCTTCATCCACGACTCGGCTTTCCCGGTGAAATGTGAAGACCCGTGTTGCCTTGTCCCGGGGCTGGGGGGGTCGTTGGACTGAGCAGCCAAGCCCGGGCTGGGGGTCGGGGGGGCAGAGCCGCGGCATCTCACACGTGCAGGCGCTACACCAACAGCAGGCGGGCAAGGCGGAAGGTGCAGGCAGCCGGAACGGACAGCGGGGCAGCCACCGACACGCAGAGCCCGACTTAACTGCCCGGGCTGCCTGCGCCCGCAGCCCCGACCGGCCGCGCCCGAGGCGCCGCCGGNCCGCGGGGCAGCTGTCCGCCGGCCCGAGGGGCCCCGGCCGCAGGGCACCCGCCTGCCCACCCAGTGCCTTCGTCTCGCTGCCGGGGGCCGCCGGGAGGGAGCGAGGGGAGGAGGGAGGCCGGGGCACGACGTGCTCGTTGGCGGCCCTGGCGCAAGCAGTCGGGCCCCGCAGGCCAAATCTGCCCGTGACGCACAGCTGGGGCGTGCCGTCCGCGCGTGGAGGTGGGCATCGCGCAGGCAGAAACGGTGGCCTGCGGAGACCGAGATCATAGAAGCGGGATGAGCCCCAAGTCCCTGCGTTGAGGGATGAATAATCATAGTTGATGCTATAAAATGCGGCATCGTCAATCTGGAAGCGACCGAGAGGAAGGATCCCGGCTACGAGCTGCCGCTCTGATGCAGCTGTGAAAAAAGGAAATGTGATACTAGGTTTTTCCGGTTTGAAACGCCACGGTAGAAGTGCGTTCAGGGGGCCGCAGCCGAAATGCTGCATGCAGTTCTGGTTCAGTCGTGTGATTCTGGTCACTCGCATTCAAATACAGGTGAACTGGGACTAGCATACGTGCTGAGAAGACTTGAAAGGGAGATAAAGAGAATGGGCAACTTGTAACCTTTGCAAAACAAAGACTGAGAGCAGATATGATCACTTAGCATAAATACCTTGGGTGACTTAAGCCTGAGAAGGGACAAGAACTATGTAAGCGAAAGGTGAAGTGTTTGCACAAAAGCAACCAAGGGGCAAATGGGTTGCAAATATGTTTTGGTTGGAATCGGGAGATTTTTTTTTTCCCTGTAGAGAGTGATAGCTTGCAACAGCCTTTCTATGGAAGTAGGAGGGGGAAGAATACGGAATACTTAGCTAGCTAGAGCTCTATCAGTTATATATATATACATACATACAAATACATATATATTTGTAGTAGCGTGGGAACTGGACTTGAGCAGGATGTCCTTTCCAATCTTCTTTTCTTAAATGGGACAGAGTGTCTAGATACCACGGTGATAAATCATGCGAGTAAATACATAAATAGTAATAACACTTCTAATGTACTTAGTCAGGGATCTCCAACGGCAACGCAAACGTGAGTGCCAGATACATATCTATCACTCAGGAAAAACCTAGGCAGGTATTATTAGCTTCATGTCGAGCTGGAAGACTGAAGTATAGAGAGGTTGAGTATCTGGCATGAGTCTATTCCAAAGGTTTTATTTTCAGTGACCTCAAAGTTCCGTTGGGCTAAAGTAGCAGCACACACAAGCTCTGGAGTGCAAACACCCATGTGGAAGCCTTCCTAGAGCAACAAGTAAGAGGTCTATACCTGCCTGCTTTAAGAACCGTCCGCTGCTTAAAACTGGATGAGGGCCCAGTCAAAGTTTCTTGGGAGTGGCCTATGTTGTACTGTAATACAGTATTCTTTATATCCTGGGGATAACAGAAAATAATCAGAAGCAGCTATGTCAATTAGAGCAGCCTTGAAGTGGCTCTATACTTCACTTGAGGACATCACAATAACGGAAGAGTTCTCCCCGAGTGAAAGAACAATGTGACTGAAAAATAGGCCATGTGAATAAGCAGCAGAACTGAAAGAAAACCACAGTAACCCTAAATTCTCTTCTAACCGCAGTGAATGCAAGTCTTCATTTACATTCAACCAGCAGCAAAAATAAAAAAGCCTATTACTTGCATCAGCCCTCATTCACTGGCCTATACTTCCCAGATATTTGTCCATGCGCTCAGCACAAGCCTGTAAATACATGCAGTCTAGTGAAAAAGCAGACACTTTCCTTGGTTAAATTTGGCCCAGAAAAAAAAAACCTGGCAAAACTCAGTGACGGGCTTTTAAGAATTTATCAAAAGAAAAGTGTTGGTCTACCTGTGTAGGCACCTACCTTATAACAACAGTCAGCTCTCAGAATGCTCATCTGCAGTAAGGAAAAAACTGAAGTCTGTCCCTGCTGTCACAGATCCTTTCTGTGCCACACCCCAACCCTGTGGTCTCAGGCAAAGCTAAGACACTTACAAATCCTCTCACCTAGAAACCATCACTCTCCCGTTATATCTGAGTTCTGCATTGAAAACATTTGTATACAGCAAATAATGCATCTGTCTATAATGGGTTCTCTGTTGTCTTCGCTTTTCCCCTGCAGGTTATTTTTCTGTTCCTAAATACCCAGCCTCTTCCCTTAAGCATTAGAAGAGCCCAGCAGAGCCCTAGCACCTTAGCTTTCTAGCACTTATGGTACCTGCAGCACTCCACATAGTGGTAAGCTGAACCAGACCTCCTTCTATGATGCTGGGTAAACCTTGGGATTTTATCCCAGTTCTTTCATTGATTTGCTACAGGGTTTGTACAAGTGAGTTCCTTTGTGTCAGTTTTCCCCACTGGAAAAACAATAGTTCAGTTTAGTCTCATGATGTATGAGTGCCTCTTGAGTCACGAAAGGCTGTCAATCTACCAGAGAGAAAAGAATTCCCATGGAATGGCATCTGTTTACATGCAGTTTTGTTACAGGTGAGTTATTGGACAGCTTCACCTCATAATTTTTGATACTATCTATTTATGTTTCTACAAACAAATCTCTACACTTCAATCCTTTATCTGGGAAATGAAATGGAAGAAATGAAAAAAATGGCTTTAAGCAATCTGTTTTCTGCAGCAGACATCAACGTGGCTTTTATTTGTTATCATTTTTCTTTTCTGTGAGTCATTCATGATGTTGACACAGCACATATGGCAGAAAAAAAAATTCTGGGCTGGACTCTGCCATTGGCGTTGAGTCATTTACACCATTGCTAGCAACCACCAAGCGAAATGGTTGTGTACACCTCCTCCTTGGACCTTTATAAATGATGCCAAATGCAAAGCACTGGAGCATTGTATATTATGTACTTTCTCATGTATTCTAGCCTTCATATTTTGGCACATACAGTATAATTTCCCCATATTTCTAGGCGGTAGTCATGTTTGTATTTAGGCCTGCATCAAACAATTCCATAAGTTTATGTGAGGCCAAAGCTTGTCTTAAATAACTAAGAATGACGGGTAGGAAAATCAATTTATTTGGAATTTATGAATGCTGGATAAAGTTATAAAATTGCTGTATCATGGAAAGGTTAAGGTTATAGTGAATCAGCAATTTGCTACCTCAGCTGGTGTCATATAACTCCCTGAAAAGGGAAAAAAATTAGTCACTGACATTAATAGTCTTCCATTTAAATAGGACTGTCTTAGAAGAAATGTATGGCTGCCCTTGCACCCAGTGGTCTGTAAGAGCTGGGGGTGTGCAATGGAAAAATCCCAGCAAAAAAGAAGGAACAAAGAGCAGGAAGTGGCTTTTGAAAACACGGATGTTAAAGAGTTCAGGGGACTCAAAGGAGCATGCTTTGACCGAGGGAAGTCTTGACCATTGTATTGGGAGAAGGAAAAGACAACTTGTTCTGGGAGAATGAGACAGGGTTTGGAGTGTACTGTGATGGTCTGTGGCAGACTCCCTCTTGGGAGGGAAAGGGGCAGGAGAGAAAAATAGGAAGCTACACAGATTCTCCATGTCACAAAGGAAGTAGGAGTGTGAAAAAGATGGAGCGCAGGAATATGGCTCTTACGGAGAGATGCAAGAACTCTGAATGTCTGCAGTGGAATCTTTCCACAGAAACTAAAAGGCATGTGTCTCCCTCATCAGTAGAACTGTTTTTTTACCCAAGAAATCTGAAAAGTTTTGGTGTGCTGTTGTTGTAATTTCTGGAGCTTGGTTTCTTCTGCCTTCCAGTTTCCCGTACGTTCAGTCTCACTGTATTAGGATGACTGTTCTAAATTACCCAGTCTTGGCCAACAGCCCCACTTGCAAAGTACTCTCCAAGCAGTGTAACATTAGGGATAAGCTACAGTTGTCACGACGTGTCTGTGCATAACCACCTACTCTGGCTGCATTTCCCTACAGAAAGCAGAGTAAGTGCTGGGCTGTGATAGCAACCCAGACAGCAAGGTAAAATGGTAATAGGGAAAGGAGCATCTTCACATCAATCTCTGTCAGCTAGTGATTTCTTGGTGTGATGAGTGTGCACTGAAGCAAAACAGGATGGTATAGGAGACTGTTTCTTCAATGTTGCCATGGGGCTGGAATGACCATAGCTACACCCTTTAGCAGTGGCAGCTTCAGTTTTATCTTCTCCCTGTGAAGAAAACTGAGCCCCAGTGCAGCCAGCACCAGTGACTGGGGAATGCAACTTTCCTTGCAGAGAGCAAGCAGACTGGGCAGGCGGCCCTGCTCTGGCTCTCCTGGGCAAGCCTCAGCCCCAGTGAAGACTCACCAAGCAGCATCTCAGGTTTTCAGTGTCGACACACTGGGGACTGGCAGGCAGCTCAGTGCCCTGTTCTCTGACTAGTGGCAACAGGAAGGAAGGAGAGGTACTACCCGCAGGAGTGGTTAGCTCAGTTTTTATGGACTGGCAGGACTGTACCCTCTGTCAGTGGTCAGAGGGATCAAAGTGGCTCAAAGCTTTAGGGGAAAGATGGTATCAGAGACTTATACAAATGTCTTGGGCCGGGGGCGGGAACCCAAAACAACAAAAACGCGGTGCAGCTGAGCTTGGTTTTTCTTTATCTCCAGACTGGGCATTAGATTTTAAGAGAAACCATGGGAACTGAGCCACCAAATAAAATTGCTCGTAAATGTAAATTAAGGCACATTTAATCACAGGTGCAAACTGTGTTTTTTAACTGTTCAGAGAGTACAGTTTAGGTTGTATCGATGTCTAAGAATTTCTTGTGTAAGAGCAATAAGGTCCCTAGGTGTCTGAATAAATAAGGCGTATTTGCTAATAACAACAGACACAAAAATTGAAGCCACGGGTTCTAAATGATCCCACAATTTTCAGACACATGAGGGCTGTGTTAAACCATGATTTAAAACAGACAAGCTAATTTTGAAGGACGCTGTCTCTTGGTGACATTAGTCAGTCCTGAGCCATTGACTCAGACTCTCTGTCTGAACAGGGAGAAGCTTAGGTGCTTTCTCTTTTCTGCTATGAAATGTAAACATTTTTATGAAGGCACAAATTGTGGTTAACATAGTACATGCTTGAAAATACCTTAAAGGTCTCATGACTTAGCTGAAAGTAGCTGACAGGAAGCACAGGAAAACAGGAGCTCATCAGAAGATATTAAACACCTATCTCTATACCAAAGGTATGTTTCTCTACACAGGTTATTCAGACATGAGGTCTCAGAAGACAGAGCCAAGTAATGCCTCTTCACAAATCAGCAGAAAGCCTGTAGTCTAGTAACAGGGACCTCATCTGAGAGATGAGAAAACAGCCTGATTTAGAGAAGGGACAAGTCGTGTCTTCCATCTCTTAGATGAGTGTCCTAATCCATAGGCAATAGGTGATTCTAGGATGGGAGCTCCTCCTTCTGAAGCCAATTCTATTTTGCATCAAAAAGTAAATATGGCATTGAGAAAGGCAGCAAGAGTCTGGCCTTACAGCAAGCTGATGAGAGTGGTCTCCAAGGGTGTCTGAGATTCATGTTTGAACCTCTGGCCTTCTGGACTCAGCGTGTAATCTTGAACAAGGCTCTCTCATAAGCCAGGTGAGTACTTTAGCTACCATGCTTAGACTTACCAGATCCATGTGGAACATACTTGTTCTGTCCCATTAATATTGCAATGGGGAACTCGGTTCATCTGCACCTGCATCATCTTTAATGGTCTGTTTCCCTCTGGCCTAGTTACGGGACCTAAAACTTCGATTGTTTAGCTCAAACTCAGATGTCTGGAAAGTCTAAGCATGTTGATCCAAAAAAAAAAAAAGAAATATTTGCTTTCTGGAAAGTTCATGGTTTCATCTGATATGAAATGGAGAAATACCTTCAATCTTCAGAAATTTTAATGGCATGAGAAAATTATTTCTTTACAGTTGTAGTACTGTTGTAGAGAACTGTAATAGAAATGCTAAGAGAATGGTATGAATGGGAATTGTCTGGGTGTGGAAGTACTGGAAGAGACACAAGGTTGGAAAAGGACTATAGGAATGGCCTGTGTTGATGGCACCTGGATTAGCAAGTCATCAGGATTTTGACACACATACACGGCACACATACACGTGCAACTTCTCAGAACACCCATGTTGAGAGACAAAGGACGGTAAATCCTGATTACTCACAGAGGTGGGACAGGATGGACAGACTGATCACTGTCAGCTCCAAAAGAATACAAAAAGGCATATGCAAAACCACCACATAGTCACGAACCTGCAAAGGACACAGATGTGAGGAGGACTCAGTAGCTGATGTCCTTGTCCTCTGCATCATTGCAAGGGATCCTGGCCAGACTGCCTGAATACGTGTGATTTTGGTGCCTGTGTGCTGGACAGACTGCTTGAACACTTAGACACACACCCCCAGTGCCTGACTGCTCAGCGGGTTGCTCGGATGCACACATCCTGGTGCTTGTACGTGGCTGTGAGAGCACATATGTGAATGAATGACATCTGTTTGTTTCAGGTTTTGATTTTACAATAAAATCACCTTTCCCTGCTATAGGGTCTGGCACTGAGATTTGCTACACTGTTAATACAGTGTTGCAAAATTTCCTACACTGAGTATTCCTGAAAATTTAGACCATATGGCTTTATGGTCTTAAGTGACCTCCAGAATTTAATTTTTGTGTGTTTGAGTTCACAAAGTGATTTAAATAGTTTAGAAGGGAAAGTTAGATCGTTAGTTTCATTTACAGCCACTGGTTTAGACAACTGTTAAGCAATCCCCATAGGTGATGCCGAGTACTGTAGCTATCCAGTCGGATAATAAGAATGAACACAAATTGAGTCATTGAGCCTATGTGGTTTTAATAAAGCAGAGAAAGATCTGTGGCCACCAAGATGCTGCAGAATACAATTTCCTGAACGAATAGAGAGACTTGTTGACTACAAAACAAAATTGAGGGGTGCTATGTACATCACTGGGGCTTAAATTAATGACAGAGACTCTCTTACTCAAACATGGATCATCAGTGTGGGTTTTTCATTGTGGACATTGGAGTGAGTGTTGAAGGCAATGCCTACCAACTCAAAAAAACAGATTTGTGATTTTTATTAGCATTGTGTAGGAGATCTATGTATTAGCAAGAAAACAAAGAGCCTGATCTCACTCTTGGATAAAAAGGGATAAAGTTGTTTTTTTTTTTAATATATATATACATTTATGTTTGTGTGTGTATATATATACACCCATATGTATAGGCATCAACAAATCCAGCTTTTACTCATTAGAGTTATGAAGAAGCCAGTAAGCATAATCATGACTCAGCACATATCTCTCAGTCTGTGTTTGAAAGGGTATTAGCAGCGCAATGAATAACTGATTAATTTGAACAATCTAGAATCTATGGTCTTTTTATTCCTTCACAAAATATGGTTGGTTATTACACTATAGTCTTCTTCTGACCTTAAAATGAGGTTTAAAAAGAGAACTGACATACATCATCTCAACCTTTCTATTTACTCCTTGTCATAACTGCTGGATGTCAGATTTGTTAAGGTGGGTAGTAGACAGGCCTCAGAACTACAATACCTGAGCTTGGATTTTGCTTATTCCACTGGCTCCTTTACTTGTCCACAGACAAGTCATCTAAGCCACAGTTTCAAAATCATCAGCCTAACGCTGGTATTGCACTGTCATTAGTGCTCAGATACTCCTCTGTGACCTTTGATCCAAAATCACAAGCTCAAATTAAGCTTTGCCTAAGCAGAGCTCTGATGCTCACAGAGAGCTCATTCTTGTGCTGCAGGAGAGCTTGGTGGCATTATTCAATGGCATGCACTCGTATCAGAGAGCGTATGTATAAGGCAGAGAATATGTATCAGGATAAAGATCAGAAAATCTAAAATTAGCCATCACCATTAAAGTAATTATTTTGCTGAGACTCTTTTATCAGATGCCACTATTAATGGCACCCCTACCTGGATGGCAAGACATAACACCTTCCCAGGAGAAACACATACTCTTCCAGGCAACTTCAAAAATCTGGGGGCTGATCTGTGCCTCAGATGCTGCTATCCTGCATCACTGCTCTTACACCAGACCAAAATGACTCAGCACCTCCTGTTGCTTTAGAACAACAAACCCAAACCTTGTGTGGAGTCCAGAGGTGGTATTTTTTTCTGCAGTTGCCTCACAGCAGCAGCCAATGGTGAAGACTGGCTGCACTGTAAGAAAGCTAACAGGCAGGGCTCTGAGGCTTCACTCCTTTAAAGTACCACAGGCTCCTTCTATAAATCCTCATCAAGTCATTTAAATGCAGTGTCCAAATCTGTTCTTTTCTAAAACAGATCCTGATTCAAACCTCATTTATCTCAAAATACAGTAAAATACCAGTATGTTTTAGATTATTTTTTTTTTAAACAAAAGATAAAGTCACTTTAACTATAGACTTTGTGTGTGTGTGTGTGTGTGTGTGTGAAATGTGTATATGGGCTACAAAATTTGAGCTCTTGTATGCAAAAATTAAAATAAAATGTTCTTTCAGCAATGTTTTTTCACTTTTATCATAACTTTCTGGCTTTCAGGGAACCTTTTTCCCCTATTTCCATGTCAAAAAGAAACTTGCATTAGGAAATATATAAAAAAAGAAAATGCAAAATAATTGGCATCTTTCAACCAGCTCACCTAAGAACACTGCAGATTTTACTTGGGTAGTTCCTGCCTTGAAAGCTGTTCTGGCATCATCCTGCAGAGGTAAGTAATCTGCTGAGAGTACCCTCTGCTCCAAGGGCTCCTCTGGGCTACGAAGAACTGGTTTAGGAACTCCACATTGGCTTTTCTCCCAGCTCCAGCATACAGGGAAGATCAGGAGCACAGCTGGTAGGCGCTAAGCCCTGGGTAGTCTTTGCTTCACAGGACCTTAAGAGGCACAGCGCAAATTACGCTAGCCCTGGGGAGGCTCCGGCTCACTGTAAGAGTTGTTGCGGCCCCTGCAGGACTCGAAAGTATGAATCCAAAGGTAACTTCAGCTAATTTTGCTTCCCTGCCTGCAGTGATTCCCCTCCTGCCTGAAGTGCAGGAATGGAGTAACTGAGCATAATATCCATTATGTCCCTCTTCAGCACTAGGCTATAAAAGCCCAGTTTCTTGAATTTTTTTTTTCACTGTGAAAGCTGGATATACAAATCAAAACCAGTACTCTTGGCTCTTAAAGATTTTATTGTCAATCACAGCTGCTAGTCATGTGATTACATGATTACACAATAAACACTTTCTTTTCAAGTTTCCAGCTCTCATAATTATGAAAACTCCAGAACAAGACTTGAAGCCCAGAATCCAGATGACAATTTAAAGAGCTGTTAGGCTCTTACTTGCTTAAAAAGAAAATCCCTATGAGTTTTAAGCCAATCGTGACTTTGAAATCTGAGTCATGATTTCTGAATATTTGGGTTTAGCAAAGGTGGGGAAAGTACTGATTTTGTAGCACTAAAAATGTTGTGGGTGCGGACCCGAATAAAGTTTTGGTGCATACACTGTTCTTTGAGAAGCATCCTGCATATGGGAGATGAAGAGAAAACAAATATTAGTGCAGTGTTTTTTTTGGCAGCTGCCCTTTTTTTAACTGAATTTTGTGGAACGTGTTATAACAATAGCAGTTCTCGCTGCAAAAGTTGCAACTGTCTCAGGGAGGCACTAAGTCTGAAATGCTATCTGTCATGGTTTAGCCCCAGTCGGCAACCAAGCACCACACAGCCGCTCGCTTACCCTCCCCCCGCCCCTGGTGGGATGGGGGAGAGAATCGGAAGGGCAAGAATAAGAAAACTTGCGGGTTGAGATAAGAACAGTTTAATAATTGAAATAAAATAATAACAATAATAATAATAATAGTAATAACAATTGCAATGAAAAGGAGAACGAGAGAGAGAAACAAAACCCAGGAAAAACAAGTGATGCAACCACTCACCACCTACCAACCGACACCCAGCCAGTCCCCAAGCAGAGATCGCTGTCCCCTGGCCAACTCCCCCCAGTTTATATACTGAGCATGACGTCATATGGTATGGAATAGCCCTTTGGTCAGTTTGGGTCAGCTGTCCTGGCTGTGCCCCCTCCCAGCTTCTTGTGCACCTGGCAGAGCATGGGAAGCTGAAAAAGTCCTTGACTAGGGTAAGCACTACCTAGCAACAACTAAAACATCGGTGTGCTACCAACATTATTCTCAAACTAAATCCAAAACACAGCACTGTGCCAGCTACTAGGAAGAATATTAACTCTATCCTAGCTGAAACCAGGACACTATCTTTGTATGAGAGTTTGTCAAAGTCTATTCTTCTCTTTCATTTTAATAGATATTCTTTACGGCTCAGTTTTTGCTTGTCTCCCTTCTTCTGTCCTACTACTTCTGCAGCACTACAGAGCCTCAGGATCATAACAGAGAGGAGATCACTTCCATATGAAATAAGGTGGTTCAATAAATCTTGAATCATAGTTGACCAAAAATATCCAGTTTCCTTTCTGTGGGTATGTTCACAAACTGCGCTCTCAGCACATAACTTCTAAAACATGTTCTTTACCTCAACTTGTTTCAAACTTCAGGGTAAGCCACATCTCTTGACATCACAGAAGTGCTCATTGGGCTGTGGTTTTGGACAAAGATGAAACAAGAAATTCCATAAATGTTGCCAAACAGACTGTTGCTACCAAAGATACACATTGGGGTTAAAGCCATTGTTTTCTTTCTAGCTCTGTTTGGTTCTTTTCTTAGTAATAACTGTTTGATCAGATGGGTTTAAACAGTGACAATGTTGGATCAGAGGACTGGATAGTTTGAAACAATTTCAGCAAATGCTAAAGAGCTAAATGGTCAAACACTGCAGTTAAGACATATACTTTTGGAGTGAAATCTTAGAGAACAAAGCTTGAAGGAGTGAGTGTTCCATCCGCTTTCACGGTTTTCTCTGACTATCATAAAAATGCTCTGCTGCAGAGACCATTTACACATGGAATATCTGGTGTTGATAATTTTCTTTTTTGCCAGGCAACTGGATCAAATAATCAGTTAATAATAAGCAGAAGTAAATCTCACATGAGTATCTAACCAGAAATTCCTGAGGACTAGAAGTATAGTCTTAGAGATCAGTTGCTTCCCAGGTTTATGGCTTTCCACCTTACATATAGATATTCACTGCATATATCATCAGCTAGTATGTCCCAAGAAATAGAGGCACTCTTGGAATTGACACAGTAACAGACTGTCTTTGATTTTCCTGTATTTTTTTTCTGGCATGTACCTTTCAAACGTAGAGTTACCTGCTACAATTTGCAAGGACAGAAATTTGGCTACTTAACTTTGCTGCTCTCAGTTGCTGCAGCCACTAATGTAAGAATTACATGAGGACAAACATCTTCTAGTAAAAAACCTCTCCTTTCTGACAAGAATGGCATTTTCTCCAAACATGCTTTGTTTTGAATCCTTTTAAACGTTTCCAATATTCCAAAACCAAAAATCCTTGAACTGCAAACAGAACAAATGAAAGTTTCCAAAAGAACCTTTGAAAGAAATGTGCATTTGTCTTTTCAAGAAAGTATTTCCACCTGAATCTAAGAATAATTGCAACAGCTTTTGAAATTCCAGGATCACCTCCTTCCTCTCATGACAAAGCATGGAGCAGGGAATATGTGGGACACCATCTCCCACATAGTTAATATTTCTTTTCCAGTGACTAAAGAATGCAGGGCTGAAGCCTCCTGTGATGCCTAAAAAAAGGAGCTGGTAATTACTTTGAGCACTGCCTGACTGAGGAACTCCTGGTCCTTGACTAAGAGCACTTACATAATCCTCTTGGTACCACCTCCGTTCTTTGTGGACCCTAGTCCTTGACCTTTGGTCATCCCTTCAGCAACTTCAGCTCTGTTCTCCTCCTCACTGGTTGAGTCCAGTGAAGTTCATTTGTGAGGCATATAAAGCACGGACTTCATGCAATGAATGCATCTGCCAGCATCAGTTTTGGGTGCTGAGCCTTGGCAGCCACAAGCGACTTCAAGTCACAGTGTAGTGGCTCTGCCTCTGTTTGGCATTCACCCTGTTGGCCTATGCAGCATAGAAGGCAAAGCTTAGTTTGGTCATTTACGCTCAACCAGAACAGCAGCATCTTATACAGTACCTCTACACTTCCAGGGACACTAGGAGATAGAAGTTGGTGGCTTATGTGATACAAAGTGCACAGTACATACAGGAAGTGACATTGCTGAAGTTATCACTACAGGAGCATTGTTCTGATGCATTACCATCATATATATATTTATAAACCAGAAACAAAGGTACTTTATCATTTACTGATATTTCTCTTTGGTCAAGCCTAGGAATCTGCATGTTTCCCTGTCAGGGAGAAAATCTGCTTACACTTGTAGTGAAGCCATCTGCCTTTTGTGAAATTCAAATGCAAACTCCAGTTTGTATAGTTGAAGTTACACAAGTTGGTAACACAGCCTTGATGTGTTGCTCTGTGATATTTACCTTGCTCATCGTATTCTTTCAAGTCAGAATGGGGAACAGTGCAAACACTGCAGCAAAAGTAAATAATGTGAGGAAAACTAACTGGGTTTTTGAAGGAACCCACTGCAGTATTAGGGAAACACTGGGAGGATAATGACTTTTCTGTCCTTTAGTGTGATTAAGCACATAAACACTCTGGGTTTAAGGGCACATTGGTAACTCAGATGTTCTGGTATTTGAAGCTGTAGGATATATGTCAGTTTAAATCCAGATAGCCAGGGATTAGTAGCAAGGCTTATTTTAATACAGAAGCCACACAGGATTAAAGGAAATACTTGCTTTTCTTCTCATACAGAGAAGGTGAAAATAACTCCTGGAGAGCTCAAGATTTATGCATCATTTAAGTCCTGTTCTGATGCTGCTAAGTGGAGCATTGTGATGTCTCTCTGCATAAAGGTGACCTTAACCCAGCGGGAGTACCCCAAGGTGTTTATCTGGCCTCTGTCAAGACATGTAAGAGAACTGAAAGTGTTTCTACGGGCAGATTTTATAGCACCAGCAAGAACCTGATTAAATTATCCAAGAATTCTCCAAGGGTTTTTGGCAAAACCCTCAATCCAAATACTTTATTTAAATATTTCTTGAACTCCAGTACTGTGTTTCATAAAAGGTATTTGTATTATTTAAATGTCTTCCACATGACTATTTATAAATGTTGCTTCTAATCTAACCCTTTTAATCAAGTTCTCTGTATTTTAAATTAAACCTCTACATTGGGGTTATACACATTATTGCTGATTTATATCCTAAATCACTGGCTTTCTACAGTCCTCCAGAATATGACTGCAGGAGACTGGCATGCTGGAGTTTTTGCTGGAGCCTGCACACCAGCAGATGTACAGCAGTCTTCACTGGACACACAGAGGTTAAACTCCCAGTAAGGTCAATAGCACTGTTCCCCTGTTGTTATTAGCGAAACAAAATCTCTGTCTCAGAGAGTTTAAATTCAGCTGTATCAATTATGATCCTCTAGTCTGACTTCTTCCAAAGGACTGACCAAATAAAGTAACCCAGGAATTCCTATTTAAATCCCATAGCTCTCCTTCGAAAAGTAGTCAAAATTCTAGGAAGGCATCCTCTCTTGACATACAGGCTATGAACAACAGGGAATTCAGTACACCCAATACCCAACTATCCTTCACTGTTAAAAGCATGCAGCTACAGCCTCAACTGTAGCAAGACTTTCAGATACCCATATCAGGCTAGATCTCTTGCTTCTAATTTTTTGGAGTCTTCCTCCCTGCCTTACCATGGGGTTTATTGCCAGTCTATTGCCTACAGAAAGGTAGGCTCCTCTTATTTTTTTTTTACCCCTTAGGGAAATTTTATTTTGACCAGCAATCATGACACTGAATAAAGGCACAGAATCTAGGAGCTCTGGATGGCGGTGTCTCCTGGGACTCAGTGAGAGCAGAAAAAGTACATTCATGGCTATGAATGGCAATGCCTGGCATTCAAGGTACCTTTCCAGTAACCACTGCCCTCTAATTCTGTGGGTCCAGAAAACCCAGGGTCTGTAGGGAAGCAAGCAGGAAGGAAGACATCACGCATGTTCAATACCCAACCTTTTGTATCAGCACAGAAAACAGTCACAGACTAGTTCCTAACACAATCAAGAAAGCAGGATCAGTGTATTGCTATGGCTCTGAGGGACAGATAAATGCCACACCTAAATATTCATTGAGGATTTTTAATGATTTAGCTAAAAATATGGCATCACACTGCTTTAGTTCAACCAGTGCAGCTCTGTGTTTATGTGCATACTCTGTACCAGTCTGGGGGAAACTTCACCAGGATAAGCAAGGTTTAAAGGGGTGCAGTTGAACTGGTTCAACATCATCCTTCTAATGAAACTGAAGATTTCCTCTGTGTAATGAACTGGGTTTGAGACCCCACTGCCTTGTCTGCATCATCATTTACACCTACAAGAAAAGGGTACCTTACCAAATCAGCAGAGGGGATACTTCTTATCAGATCAAAAGTTTCCAAGGCAAATCTGCAAAATCAAGGCTAATCTACTAATGCCTTAATGCCTTTCCTGGTAGGTTTCTTATTTTTAAAGCAATCCAGGAAATGGCAGGGACTATAGGTCAGTATGATTGATCTCCATAAGTCTCTGAGTAGGGGGGTAATTGCTTATTTTACACGTTTCTGTTTCCATCCAGGTTTCTTAGCTAAGCAAATTCCTCTGTGTAAATAATCTCATCAAATAACACAGGGCCAAATACTGTCCAGCCTGTACTCTGTATGCAAGGTGCCAGCAGTTCTAGGACACTGTATCTGTGGATCCCAGTGAAATTAAATCCTGCCCAAGAGTCCACATGACTACTACCATCTGACTAAGTACAGTGAAGGTCCTTGCTGCTTCCTCCAGTATAACAGCACTGGAGTGACTCTGGGAGGCTGAGGTACTCTGGTGTCCTGCCTACCAGAGCAGTTGACTACTGCCCAGCTCAGCAAGCTACAGCCGTCAAAGGCTGTCAGCCTGAAAGAGAGAGCAAGCACTCAGAGGACACGGTATTTCATGGATTCACCCCTGAAACATGGCAGGGATCAGGTTCCAGCTGTGACACATGCATATAATGTGTGGGCTCTGCAATTGCTCTGCAGTTCACTGTTATGGGAAGTGTCAAGCTATGGAAAACAGAAGGGGGTGAAAATGGACTGAAGGTCTGTTTCATTCCTTCTGCCAGATCCCCTGCCAAACATACTATGCCTGAAAGGTCTATTTCCTCTTCTTTACTCCTTCAAGATCTCCCATATGTGGCACAGGCTGCATGGAGGAGTATATGCTCCACAGATAGCTAGCTAGCTGTGAATAAGCAGAGACTGTATTTATCTAAGAACTCCCCTTCCCGAGTAGCCCCAATGACCTGTCCACAGTGGAGTACAAATTCTTGCCTTGCTCTCTCTCTTTATCCTCAGGAACAGGGAGTCCTGCACACCTGTATGTTTTGAGGTAAACAGAGGCCAGAATGCCACTCACAGACACGTGAGAGGAGCTAGGATCTGTCACAGTCCATTTGGTTGTCACTATATTCTGATACCTAAGGGAAACATTATTCCTTGCTTTGCAAGAATAAGCTTATTTGCTCAAGCTTTTTATATGAGGGGCGACTCCAATGCTGTCTGCTTTAGTTATTCTGCAAGGCAGGAAATCTGCAGTCTCTCACTGAAATTATAGCAAGACCCATATTTGCTGTGTATATGTTATGTAAGAGTTACTATTCTGGGCTGTGCTAAATTTAAAAGAGAAATCTATCAGGGATTCCTACCAGCAACTTGGGCATTGAAATGTTCAGGAAGATCTCCTGCTTTGATTAGGCAAATTGTGAGCAGAAAAGCAGAGTTTAGAAGCTTAATTTAATTCCCAGTTCAAGTCAAAAGAGAAAACTGTAAAGCTGTAGACAAATTGTCAATGCTACTGTCATTTAATTTACTCCCAGAATAAAATTTCAGTTACAGTGACACATAACATTTATAAGGGGCCATATCCTGAGGCCCTTCACCAATGAATTAAGTTCCTCACCTAGACTGGCTGGGCAGGGTCTGGTGTGTAAGTGATATAAAACCATGGATGGTCTACGCTCAAGCCACATAGGCTTACTGGAAACTTGTAAAAATAAGCTTTCGTCACTCCTAAATGTTCATGGCTTAGGTGCGGCACACAGAGAGACCTTGTACTGCTTTACCTCCTAAAAGTGATTTTTAACTACTTCTAAGTGGTTAAAAGTGTCAAGTGAATGCAACAGAATATGTATTAGATTGTCTGATGCTTTCACCCTAACAGCATTTTACTGAATAACAACAATAATTTGATAACTAATTTACCAGTACTAAGAAAATTAAGAAAAAATTGAGCTAAACACTAAGAGCTAGATTTTCACATGTTTACAGGCGCCTAAATGTATGGCATAAACCTGTAGAAACCTAGATGTTTTGATCAATGTTTGTAACACTGTGAATACAGACTGTCTCTGAAAACTTCTCATTCAATGATATAGGACAGCAGACTGCAAAAAGGCCTAAATAACACTTTTTAGGAAGCTTTAGCGACAAGGTAGATAAAGTGAGACTCCCCAAGGGATGATGCTGTGACAAATAGGTCAATACCTGAAACCGTGACTGATCTCACTTTGCTATCTACCCTACTCCAGGCCCAATCTCATTCAGTTCAAATCCAGCTCCAAAGGCTATGTAAGCCCTCAGAAGGTGCGGGAGCTTTCTCTCCAGTGTTACCTGAGCTGCTCTGTGCCTGCTGTCTGTAGAATCTGGCAGAGGGGAAGGCCCGTTCAAAACGGGGTAAATCAGCTTTCTTCACCAGCCTCAGGGTGACACCATCAACCACCACCACCATTTGAGGAATAACGGTGCTGGTCAACAGATTATTTTTCCCAAATAATTGCTTGCAATTCAGCATTTTACCAGAAAACACATTATCACAGGCCAGGCTCTAGGTGCAAAAAGGTGCCTGAGGATTTTAAATCTTGGTGAAATGCTGGGAGCTGTGTTTTCAGCCACGGCACTTAGAAGGACTTAAGTGTAGGCTCACTCTGAACGGGAATAATGTATATTTATCACCACGATATTTTACCTGTTCAGCAACCGGTGTGTTGTAGTGTGAGAAGCAGTCCTTTGCAGCTGATGTGGTTTCCACTGGGACCGTGCCTTCCCATACGCTGGGAAGGAGCTGGGGCTTGTTGAGACACCTGAAAATCCCCACACTCGGGTGGCAGCTCTCCACACTGCTGCGGCTTTCCACCCGGGCAGACGCCCAGCACAGGGAGGCATCGCAGGGGTGCTGCTGAAGCTGTTTGCCGCTCGCTTGCTGCGCCGAGAAGCAGGCGGCCCTATAACACTTTGAAATGCTTTTATTTCCCTCCATAACAAGAACGGCAACGGCTTCAGCAGCCGGCCCCCTCTCCTGGGGTTGGCGGCGCCGCTTCCCTCCCGCTTGTCTCCTGGCACCAGCCCTCAGGGACCACAAGATGGCGCCGTGCCGGGCATGCGGCTCCCAACATGGCCGGCGCGCCAGAGGTGCATCGCGGCCGGTGGGAGCTGGGCTAACTCCTGCGATATTGCTGGGCGTCCTCATTTTTTCTAGGGGCAGGCTTCTCCTCTGCCTCCGAAAGCTCCCCTGACTGAAAGTGCTGGCTGAAAACATCCCAAAACCTCGGATGTGAAAGCCTGGGCTTTTGGCAGGGGTGGGCCAGGACAGGCGGTGCTGTGGACGTGGTGAGGGCTGCAGGGGCAGCTCCCCAGATGCTCAGGGGCACACACGTTTAGTGACTGCAGCTGCTTTTCAGGTCCCTAGGAAAAACTCGAGGCCAAACACAGCCTCCCACCCACCCTTGCACCCGGTGCCTCTCCAGCAGCACCTGTCTGTTGTGTACCTGACACACAAAGCAGCAAGAAACGAGCTGGTTTTCTGCCCTAGAAGCTTAGGAAGGGGAAATGGACCAAGCAAACAAACCCAAAATACTCCAGTGATCTCCTGCAGCTCTGCAGAGCCTGAACTCCTGGAGGTGGTCTCAAGTGCCATGGAGGAGAGGCACTGTGCTTGCTGGGGTGCGGACTCAGTCACCCAAAGCACACACCAAAGAACTAGAAGACCCTTGCTTATGGTCAAGCAATAGTACCTGAAACACACACAGAGCTCTTCTTGTCCCCAAATTTTCAGTTTTCTTTCATTTAAGAAACTGAACAATCATATGAACGTCTTCAACAAAGTCATGTAACAGCCCAGCAACAAAGCAGGGCACAAGCAGCAGGCCACTGAGCTGCTGGCTCTTTTGGGAATGCTCACGCTTCAGCTGGGGTAATCAAAATAATGGTTACCACATCTAGTCGGAGGTTTTCAAGCAAAAGTCTTCCTGGAGCTGACACCCAAACATGACTGAAACCCTGTTTATTAAAAGCAGAGAAACCCCATCCTGTTCTGATATGCTGTCAACATTAACACGGCTAGCTGGGATCTTACCGCTCCAAAGCATTACTTGGTAGATTAGAATAACTGTGCTGTGTTTCAATCCAAAGAGAAGATAAGCAACATCAAGCAAAAGAACAGAAGGTTTAGAGAAGACTAGTTGTACAGAAAATTCTTAATTTTTATCTTTTGAACAACACTGAAGCTGTATTGAAAAGTTTCAGGTCTGTAGTCCACGAATAGCTGCAAATTAGAGATGTATTAGTGAGAAAACTCTAAAAAATACAAAACTGTCTGCACTTTTAGAACACTTTCCATTTCAATAACTCAGCAAGTAATTGCTATTGTCATTTCATGCAAGGCATAACTTGCCATGGGGGTCAATGCCAAAGCTGGGATTTTAATTTACAACTTTTAACTCTCAGCCAGCCTCAGCTTTGGTCCCTGTGTAACAGTGCTGTGGTAGAAAATTATCCCCATGGGGCCAACTGCAGCTTTGGAAATTTCCAAGGTGGGGTCCCCCTTCATGCTGAAGTGGTGTTCAGCTATCAAGAGAGCATCATCGCGTGTCTTCCTCCTAGAACCCTCCTGGGACTTGCATGATCCAAAATCTAAGCAAAAAGAAGTGGGCAGGCTTAGGAGGACACTCAGTACCCCTGGAAAATCTCGTGAAAATTAAATACTACTGCAGGCTGATCCACCCTCCTGTGAAATCACCCTGCCAGAGCATCTGGAGTGGCTTCTGGGGCAGTGGCAGGGCAGAGACGATCTCCTCATTGCGGCAATTCCTGGAGGACATCTGAGCTTGCAGCAGCCCCATTGTCTGCAGGGTAGTCCTGTGAACAGATCATGGAGGCATTTCTTCCCTCTACCGCCCCTCCTGCAGATTTTTCCTTGGGAACAGATGATCTAAGCCCATGTGACTTGGGATTCAATATTTTTACCCTAATAGCACCCTGTAGCGTGCTTCCCAAATGGAAAAAAAGAGTTTTGCTTGACTGCCACTGTTGAGCAGCTGCTTAATAGCCCGTACAAAGTATATCTCTGTGTCTAAATTCAGGCTTCTCTTTAACTTACAAACTCGCCTTCTGTAAATGCCTTCTGCTTATTTAAGTGCCAGCGCTGCCCTCATCACTGGGGGAGGAGGGGAGAAAGCCGAAATATGAGGTCATGTTCTAGTCACGTGACTGCTGCAGCATCTGTCAACTGTGATACAATTATAAGCCATAACTGTGCATTTATGACATTCAAACCTGCTCAGCAAAGCCTTTCCTCCGCCTCTGGTGCCTTTGCCCTTTCTGTGCTTAGGGATCATCTTAAAAGTTTGTTAAGCAAACCCGTACCATGAATCGCAAAGCATACATTTTGGCGGTCGGCTGTTATACCAAATATTGCAATGTACCATGAAAATCACATTCTAATTAAATCCTTTCCCTGTAAATAGCTTCAGGCCAGTCTCTTGGGTGGGACTTTTTGGAGCGGCAAATTTAACCTCTGTGTTTCAGGAAAGCTCTGAGCCTGCTAGGCTGAGCAGGAGTGAACACAGTCTCCTGCCTGGAGGAGCTGGGGTTTGAGACTCTTTTTCCAAACTATCTGACTGCATGATTCTCACCTCAGCTGCAGTGCGGCTGCATAGGATATGTAATCACTGGGAAAAGTAGTCTTTTTTTTTTTCAGTGACTGTTTTATGACTACTAGAATAGCCAGATCTGTTGTGGGTTATGTCAGGAGGTGCAGCAGCACACCGGTGTTTTCTACCTCTCTGTAGCCTGCTTTCTGTATTGCAGACTCAGAAGCATTGCAAGCACAGTGTGGACAGGATCCCATTGTTTATGAGTTTCCATTTTTATTTGGTGAGCCATGGCAGAGAAGAATTGCGTACTGACTGTATACTAGGTAACCCCCCAATTATTAGAACCATGTATATATTTCATTGCATAGGTCCAGCAATATCCTATTGGTTGCAAGTAGTAAATTCACCAGAACTGTACAAGTCCTGCTCGATGAGCCCCTGTATGACACAGATTAATCACTATACAAAAATATTAGCCAAATGAAGAATTTTTAGGAAAAATATAAGAACATTCATGCCATACCAAAGTTCATCTAGCTCAACATCTTACCATCAACAGGGGTCAAGGTTGATGCTCAGGGAATGTTTCTCCGAAGAGTGTTTCTTCTCCTAGGACATTGTGGTACCTTTTGGCAAAGTTGAACAGTTTCCTGAATCAGAGGTTGCATTTGTATCATCATACCACAAGATGGGGACCAGGGGGGTAAAGCCCCTCCCACTGTAAGGGAGGATCAGGTTCTTGACCACCTGAGGAACCTGAACATACATAAGTCTATGGGACCTGATGAGATGCATCCCAGAGTCCTGAGGGAGTTGGCTGATGTAGTTGCCAAGCCACTCTCCATGATATTTGAAAAGTCATGGCAGTCAGGTGAAGTCCCCCATGACTGGAGGAAGGGAAACATTGTTCCCATTTTTAAAAAGGGTAGAAAGGAGGACCCTGAAAATTACCCACCTGTCAGCCTCACCTCTGTGCCTGGGAAGATCATGGAACAGATCCTCCTAGAAGCAATGCTAAAGCACATGGAGGACAGGGAGGTGATTTGAGACAGCCAGCATGGCTTCACCAAGGGCAAGTCCTGCCTGACTAACCTGGTGGCTTTCTATGATGGAGTAACTGCATCAGTGGACAAGGGAAAAGCAATGGATGTCATCTATCTGGACTTCCAAAAAGCCTTCGACACGGTCCCCCACAACATCCTTCTCTCTAAATTGGAGAGATATGGATTTGATGGGTGGACTGTTCGGTGGATAAGGAACTGGTTGGATGGTCGCAACCAGAGGGTAGTGGTCAACGGCTCGATGTCCAAATGGAGACTGGTAACAAGTGGTGTTCCTCAGGGGTCCGTACTGGGACCAGTGCTGTTTAATATTTTCATCAATGACATAGACAGCGAGATCGAGTGCACCCTCAGCAAGTTTGCAGATGACACCAAGCTGAGTGGTGCAGTTGACACGCCTGAGGGACGGGATGTCATCCAAAGGGACCTGGACAGGCTGGAGAGGTGGGCCTGTGCAAACCTCATGAGGTTCAACAAGGCCAAGTGCAAGGTCCTGCACCTGGGTCGGGGCAACCCCCGATATCAATACAGGCTGGGAGATGAGGGGATTGAGAGCAGCCCTGCGGAGAAGGACTTGGGGGTACTGGTGGATGAAAAGCTGGACATGAGCCAGCAGTGTGCGCTTGCAGCCCAGAAGGCCAACCGTATCCTGGGCTGCATCAAAAGAAGCGTGGCCAGCAGGTCGAGGGAGGTGATTCTGCCCCTCTACTCGGCTCTGGTGAGACCCCACCTGGAGTACTGCGTCCAGCTCTGGAGCCCTCAGCACAAGAAGGACATGGAGCTGTTGGAGCGGGTCCAGAAGAGGGCCACAAAAATGATCCGAGGGCTGGAGCACCTCTGCTACAAGGACAGGCTGAGAGAGTTGGGGCTGTTCAGCCTGGAGAAGAGAAGGCTGCGGGGAGACCTTATTGCGGCCTTTCAGTACTTAAAGGGGGCCTATAGGAAAGATGGGGACAGTCTTTTTAGCAGGGCCTGTGGTGACAGGACAAGGATTAATGGTTTTAAACTAAAGGAGGGGAGATTTAGGCTAGATATAAGGAAGAAATTTTTTACAATGAGGGTGGTGAAGCACTGGAACAGGTTGCCCAGAGAGGTAGTGGAGGCCCCATCCCTAGAAACGTTCAAGGTCAGGTTGGACGGGGCTCTGAGCAACCTGATCTAGTTAAAGATGTCCCTGCTCACTGCAGGGGGGTTGGACTAGATGACCTCTAAAGGTCCCTTCCAACCCAAAGCATTCCATGATTCTATGATATTTAATAGCCAAGGATGAAATCATCCTTCACAAATATTTCCAGTCTTTTTAAAGCCCATTTATCTATTCAACAACTGATGGCTATGAGTCCCACAAAAGTATTAAGCACCATGATAAAGCAATTGTTTTCTGTTTGTATAAAACCTACTGCCTGGTAATTTCCTTACATTTCAGTTCACATCAGTTCACATTTATCTCATATATTAAGCACCATAAAACTATTAGTCACATTTGATGAGTTATAAGCTGATGCATATACATGACTCTCTCCCCACTCAGCAGAGAGTCAGAGAGAAAAGTAAGCAAGCTATTGAACTGGTGGGAAGAAGGTCTAGGATCTTTGCTGGCAGCATTTGGGCTGTGTCTGATGCTGGTACTGGTGATGTGGGAGATGAGCTGTACTCTGTAGCTACCCCACAATACCAATCACATACCTCCAAAAGACAGAGAAATCTGATAAAGGGAGAATGACAGAAGAAATCCGGTAAAGGAGGAATGCAGAATCTCTAAGGCTCTTCTAGCTGTTGATTGGAAGGGGTGAACAAAGGAGAAAAAAAAGGTCACCAACAATTCCCTCTCAAAGCTCTGAGTCCCTTCTGCTTCTGCAAGCCCATTGGAGAGAAACTAAAGACACTCAGCTCTCAGCTCCTTCCCATAGTCTGTAGCTTGAAGGAGGATGCTTACCCGGGTGGCAGTGAGCTGAGGGCTAGGCTGGATGAAAGATCATAGTAGATGATCATACTAAAGTGTCCAGAGGATGTGTTGGCCAATAATGGTTCAGGATGGAAATTGCAATCACTGGGAAATTTGTGATCCCTGAATAATTTTTACAGAGCCTAAAAAATTGGCAGAGGCTAATTGATTAAGATAACATATAAGGGAGCAGTTTCTGTGAATGCTGGCAAGGGAGAAGTTGAACGGGTCTTGAATACAATTTGCTAGCAAAATCCTTAGTGACTAACACAGCTCTGATACAAGTATCAATAGCAGGAAGAATGACACCATCCTTTACATAGCCAAATTTGAATCAGATAAAGTCTCATCCAATGCTTTAGTGTTTTAATTAGAATGTGTGGTATGAATGCAATGTTTACAACCAACAGGGGACAGGAATTATATCACATCCCTTGGCAGAAAATAAAATTGTGTGTCTGCAGGCATTTGGTATACACAAGAATTCAAGAAAAAAAGAACAGCAGAAGACAAGGAAGGATTTCATATTCACTCCTAGGTAGCATGTAGGTCTACTAGGTGGCATGTAAAATGTAGCATGGAAGCTGAATTCATCCCCGCAGTATTTAATGAATTAAGAAGTGGTGTGAGGTGCATCTTCTCACTGCAGACTGTAAGTGCAATTCAGGCTGCAGGCTGCTAGTTCTGATTGCATGAGCTGTTAACAGTTTGGTGTGCGCTCTTCTGTGCTCTGCTTTTCTCCTTGTTGATTCTGACTCTTCTTTTGCATTCTGCACCCCTGAAGCAGCTGAGTTTTTCTCAGACAGAGATCTCCTTGAAGAAGGGAACATCTTACTGTAGGCCATAATATGATAGAGCCTCCAACTGTAGCAAGGTCTTCAGGAGTTGAATTACTATGAATGCCTTTGTTTGTATATGTCTTCTTTTGCATTTGATAAATAAGCTGTGCAATGAGAGAGATTTGCAGATGCAAGAAATTCCCTGAGAGCTTCCTTAATAGAAAAAGCATTTGATGCTTGAAAGAGCATAGTAACAAGTTGGCACTGCATCTAAGCCTTTTATAACAGTTTAATTCACACCCTCTCTCCAAATGTAAATTAATCCAGATTGGGAAACGTTGGAAATCTGAAGCAATGTATGTAATTTGGTACTAGTCTAGGGATGGGGAAGGAAGAATAAAAGAAAATACCCTGCTCAAACCCTTATATGAGCATTAAGCCAATTTTTTAAGCCTTCTAGGCTTGAGGCTAAGAGTGCTGCTAACCCCAACAATCAGAAACTGAGAGTCAGGCCCCAAACTTCCATCCCCAGACCTGCTGGAAATTCCTCTAGTGTTTGAAACTTTACAGTTCACCTTTCCATCTTTTCTTCACAATCAGGAGGGCAAAAATTTTAATGATACCAAACTAAGTTAGAACTTACGAAATTATTACTCCAGAGCACGGATTTTGAGGAAAAATAAACCTCTCTAGGTTCTTAATAAAAACAATATGGTAGAAAAATATGATTCTTGCAAAAAAAAGCTTGCTATGCATATATAGGAAAAACACAGGCATACAGACTGACTCGTGTTTGGAAATGCTTTGTTCCATTTGCACAGATATTCTGTAACACGGTTGCATTTTTTTTTAACAAAATTTTCCCCTGTAATGATGGCTCTTTAAAAACCAGGCCACTTCCCATTAAAATGTTCCTAGGCACACCCTGGCAGAGCACAAAGGCTGGCATCCTGCAGTCAGTCAGTCAGACAGGTGGCAGGGCACTTGCGTAAAAGCTGCCATTAGCATAAGCACTCCTCTTCTGGTTCTGCTAGTGCTTTTTGCACTTAACTCTTTTCCGTCCTCTTTTGAAAGGATGGGTAGATCAGGCCCCTAACCTGGGAGCTGTCTGGGGGGTGAGTCCATGTTTGTACAGATGATGCAAGTGAGGTTGAAGGTGTTTTGGTTACTGCAGATTACCATTTGAGAAATGCACGACGTAGCAAACAGGGCTGATTCACCATGGCTACAGGAGAAGTAAATTAATGAAGATAGCAATAATTTTGCAGTCCTTGTGTTAATGCAGCACCATTGCATGCAGGCACACAAAACTGACTTCCACATAACTATGCTATATCCAGCTCTACTGCCAGGAAAGGGCTTGAGGTTTTTAACTCGGTCGAAGTTGTCTATGATTTCGGAGTACTCTGTAAGGTCGTTCATAATTATGCGGTGTTACTATCTCAAGGGGAAGGTGGCCTATATTACTTTCCTCTGATGTCTTTACTATATGCACTGTTACTTCTGCAAATGCTTGTGTCCCTAAGTTCCTGTCTGTCTCTTTGGGTTTCTCGTAGTCAGTAAGATACTGGAGTTCCACACACAGGAAGCAGCAACTTCTTTACCTTTTCCAGCTAGAGGACAACACAAAGAGTGCAGTTAACCTGTCTGAAAACATTAAGTAGAATTCTCTACTTAATCCTGAAGCAGGATGACCAGTAAGGGAACTGGGATTTGTCTGAAGCCAACAGACAAATCTAGAACAACTCATCAAGCTTGAAATTAAAAATATTTACAACCATTACTCCCAGAATTTTGGCAGTCATTCTAGTGAACGAATGATCATATTACTTATTTCTGGGGGAGGAAGGGGGCACAAATTGGAACATGTGAGATGTCCAGTTTCATTTAAGAATTTGTGAATTCAAAACCAAGCCCATTTTGACTTGAGAAGGAACAGCTCTGAAAATATTTTGCCTGGTTGCAATCACACTTAATCACTGGTTGCCACAGAAATCTTCCTCAGGGGGAGTGTTGGAGTTGTCTGTGCCTGAAATCCTTTTGTTCCTCTCTTGCACTGCTCAACAGCACAAAGGCCATGTAAAATCTATTTCTAAAACAAGATCTGCTTTGTTTGGATTTGTCCACTGACCAAATTCAGACATCACAGAAGCTGATGCAGCTGGGCTGACTCATGCCACCACTGAATTTTTTTCAAAGTCTATTACTGTAAGGTAAAGTCTACATCAGCTTTATCTCCTTGAGTTCTTATTGTTGCCCAGCATCAACTGTCACTTTCTGGTGATGGTTTAATGGGTTGAAGGAGCAGTGAATTTGGCAGCAGTGCACTCACGCATATTTGTGAATACGTGAACTGCTGAGGTGTTTTGTCATTCGTAAGTTGGCATGATAATACCAGTTTTCCAATGGAAAATGTTTCTTCATGTTATTCTTTAAAAATTTCATTTTAAATGCTTGAATTGATCTTTAAAACATTTTTTCTTTGCCCTAGTCACCACAGCTTTTTCCAGCCATACTGGGAGGAGGTTCTTCAGGTTATGGAAACGGAAGGTCAGGAAGGTTGCAGCCACCTTTAAGAGCTGTGGTGTATATAGTTTACATCACAAGATGGAGGGGGCGAGAGGTGTGCATGCCCTGTTTTCAGTGACACCACTGATCCTTCACCCCTATTATCCTGTCAACATTACTGATGTGCCACAGCATTTCCATCCTATTTTAGAGATGTAGAACTGAAAAATCAAGTGATGAGTTCATGGCTGAGTTTTGACAGACCTTGGACTAAAGGGTTAGATGACCTGTAGTCCTAGGTCAAAACTTCAGCTTCACTATCTTTCGTCCACAGGCAGCTGGGATCAGAGTTTTAAAAGGTGGTCATGTACCGCACAAAGAGCCCACTCAGGTACTTCTGAAAATCCAGCTGTAAAATGTGATGGTGAGATCCACTGGGTATTTTGGGATAACTATCCTTTTTTTTTTTCTTTTTTTTTTTTTCCAGAGAGATAGGAGCTGAGCTCTGTTGAAAATTGGTGCAGTGTTTGCAGCTTCAAACAGTTATACATACATTTTTAAAAGCTAGTTTCTCTCTATATACCTGCTAAAGAAGCCTGCTCATCCTTAGCTCAGTGTTTTCTGCCTGCCATTAAAAACAGAACCCATGAAAGCAATAAAGAAAATAGCAAAACGGTGGTGAATCCCACCACCGGTATAAAAGAGACAGTCAGCAGGAAAATGTTCAAAACCAAACCACCACCCTACACACAGAAAAAAAAACCCCAGCCTTCTGTTCCCTCATGCATCTGGTCCTTACTAGAAACTTCAGGACTCCAGTAGCTTCAGATTTTTTTTTCTCGTCCTGAATCACGGACCAGCACATTGCAAAGATGGTCTCTCTGAAGCCGTATTTTGAGGATCAAGGAAAGAGTGAATTTCAGGTCCTTAAAGCATCTTTCCTTCTTACCGACTGACAAAACCCCTTAATTAATGCAGAGTTAGGTTTTCTGGCAGTAGCTGGAGCCCTTATAAAATATCAGCTTCAGCAAAATCCAGACTTTTGGAAGCCAGGAAATACAGAGTTTATGTCAACATTCAGGCAACCTTTATTTTTCCCTCCTGGGAGCTGGCAATAGGAATAGGGAACTGGCAGTATTTGCTGAGTTGAGCATTGCTGTGTCAAATGGTAGCAGAATCATTAAACTATGATAGTAGGAAAGATGGGAGGCCATACCTCTCAGATGGGGCCGCAGTGCCATCACTTCTGTGGGTGGAATCAAAAGACCAACATATATATATGTACCCCGAGATAGCTGCATGCCTCTTTTCATGATGGAGTTCTGTACGTTGAGTCAGCACTGGGAGGCAGGGACATTTTAGCCACTGGCACTTGGACAAAGTAAAGTAGGGAAAATACTCTGTGGGCTTAATAATATGTATGTGACCAAATATTGTTATCTGGTGAGTAGCGGGAAGGATCAAATTTAATTATTATGGAATTGTTTCTAGGAAATTGGGTCAGCATGCATGTAAAGGAAGTGTCACCGCAAATACAGCCCCCTTTTCCAAAGAGAAGGTGTGCCTGGGCTATAGTAGTTACATACAATGTTCTCTGAAAGATGCTCACTGTAAAGGTGGATTATTTCTATTACAGATATATTGAGGCATTGCTATAAGGGTGGAGTTAATATTGCTTTATTATCCTCTGCATTTCCTGGTTCCTCAGAGGTTTGAATTATGCTGAGCTTGACTTTATGGAAGTAAGTGAGCATACGTTAGCAAATCTTTTCAGCAAAGTAATGTTTTTAATAGGGACATATTTTTCATAGATCTTAGAGGTTCTTTAGGCGCTTGTAGTTACTATTGCAACAACAGCACTACTGAAATGAAGTAAAGGGAACTCTGTGACTCTGAAGCCCTGTTCTCTCCATTGTTATATGGAACGGGGTTGTCACCGCTCGCTGAAATATTCGGAGGACAAAGATATCGACAGTGTGATGACAGAATCCTCAGAAATTATGGTTCCATGTTGATTACAATAAACACCTAAGATGAAAATGATGGATCTTTCCTCTTCTCCCTCCCCTCCATTTCCTATCAGGATATACATAACCCTGCCTGAGAAAATTTCCAGCATGCTCTTCTCTTCTAGCCCTATTAAGCCATTAGCATTTTAGAAGCTATTAGCACTTAAAGAGTTTCTCTTTGCTCTCTGATACTCTGCTGCTGCGGGCATGCTTCATAGCGAGCTGCTTACAGCCCCATGCTCCCCTGCATATGCTAGGTTCCCCAAGTCTGGATTTCTGTCCTCAGGTCTGTTTTTGAATCCCCTCCAGCATTCTCCACATGCCAAATTACATGACAAGTTGTTGAAGAGGACAGCTGAGGAAGGACTTATCCTTTCCCTCCTAGTGCAGGGTGGGTTCAGGTCCTAGAGCAGGATTGAGTGGGGGGACTGCAAGGTTCCTCGCCTTCCCATTCACTTCTCCCGTTCTCTGCCATCCACCCCCATTTCCCAGCATCCCATCCATCACCATTCTTTACCTCCACATGACACTAGACTTTACAAGGCACTTCACTAGGAAGCTGATAATTGGCATGCGTTAAAATATGGCTACATTTTTCTGTGTGAAACATCCTCAAATCAAGAAAGATGTTTGTTTCAGCATTTGGCTTTAGAATTGAATCTTACTGGTGTACAGAAGATTAACTAGTTTTGGGGCTTAATTCTGTCTATCAAGCAGATCAAGAATCACTTCAAAGAAGCTGATGAAAGAAGTCCAGACTTCATGAAAATTCAAACCCAAATCCAGACTTCATCAAAGGTTGGGGAAAAATCAGAGCTCAGCTTTAGGCACAGATTCATTTGTAGTAAGTGGAATTAAAAAAGGGTTTTTTTGGTGTATATATGTTTAGAGCTGGAGGATTTGTTGATTGGTTAGTTGTTTTTTTCACGGAGGGAAATACTACCAGATTTACCAGAATTAGTCAATAATAAATACTGGTAAGAACCAAGGGAAATAATTTGCATGGAATTAGTACAGCTCAGTAAAAACGAGATTCGGAACACGTAGGCCTTGCAATGATGACATCTATCCTAGTAAATTAAACAAAGCCAGCACATATTCTTGAATGCTAAGACTCAGTTGTCAGCACTGTGACATCCCTAGAACATTTCTGGGGTAATTTTGGGTGGAGCAACACCAGGAGTCTCCCAGGGAATTCATCAAAGCCACACAGAAGTCAGCTTTGACAAGGCACCGTTCCCAACAACGCACGAGACGTCAGTGTCGTGGACATGGCCAGATTGTGCCTGCTGGTCCCGGAGCCATGGAATAGGCTCAGGCACAATTTAGTTTAGTTGAAGGGTTATAGCTTGTGGCCTTTTTGGCTCCTCAAAGGTCGTTTTCAAGCTAAAGCTTTAATTTTGCCTTCCAAGAACCACATCTGAGATAATCACAGGCACGAGCAGCAAACTGAGACATGACACAGCAGTGATCCTGGTGCCCTTGGAAGTCTAGTGTACAGCCAAGTACAAAACAGGAAACCTGTTATCTCATGGATTCATCGTGCAATGCCCTTAACTTCCAGTAAGGCCAGCAGAACTGGAGGATGATTTGTAATATACATAACGATGCTTGATTGTAACTTTCCAGAACTAGACGTTTCAGGGGATTAGTTTTGTTCCAAAATACGTGGTGTCAGGAAAGAGTCAGTATTCCCTATGCAAATCCTGCCCCGTTCCTGTAACAAGAATACCTCTTCTGGTCTCTGGTGTTGAGCCAAGGTTCAAGATCTTATTTCATTCTCCTTTTTGGTACACCGTGGTACATAATAGCCATGCCAGACTATACAGTCTTCAGCACTGGAATGAGTCAGAGGTGTATATTTCTTAGCAACCATGAAAGGGATGTTCTGATACCATGGTGATGTATGGAGCCATATAGGTAGTGTCAACAGAGGATGCTAAGTGCGTAGAGGAAGTGCTTGCTTGCTTAGTCCTCTCTTCTGTGCCTGGGAATGGTGGTGACTCTAGCTGTACAAAAAGCCCCACCATGATTCAGATTTTATTTCCAGCAAAATGTCTGGTGAACTGCAAGTAATTGTCACCAAGTTGGCCTGAGGAAGAGAATTGCTTCTTTTTGACACTTAGCCCAGTGCTAAATAGCTGAGTAGTGATTTATTCTGTTCAGGTTCCTTCACTGAATAGGGAATAGCACCAAAAGAGCTCTAGCATCATTTATTTTATAGTTTAATACTATATCTTGAAATCCCAGATTTTTCAAGAAACCTATGGGAGGTAGGTGCCCTAATCTCACCAAGTTTCCAAGGGATTTATTCTCTCTGGTGCTTTAAATCCTTGTGTAGAAAACTGCAATTTATGTTGGCCTGAATAAAACACAAGCTTAATTTTAGTCATGGGCCTGGGTCTGTAGACTTCTCATATTTGAAATTAAGTACCCTCTCAGAGGTTAACTGAAATCAGACACTTTTGTTCCTTTTTTGGTTGGCTGTTTCTTTTTTCTTTTTTTTAATATCTCTTCTACCCCTGCTTTCCTATCTGTCATTTTCTCATTCTTCCATCTCCCTCCATTTTCTGCAACATCCTTCACCCTGCTTTGGCTTTCCCTCTCTTTTTTCCTTCTTTTCTCCCTAAGGAATCTTCTTTTCCAAGTGTAGTAAAGTAGTGTTATATTTAATTTCTTCCTTAATTTCTTAAGAGGGGCTGGTAAATAGCATGCTAATGAATTTGGCAGCAAACACTAATTTGGTAGATATTACAGGGGTCAGCATGGCGTAAATAACCCTAGAGAAATCAAGGTACAAACAAAAAAAAAATTAAATAAGATGTTTAGAAAAAATATATGGAGAAAACCAACCCAATTCACAGCTCTTTCTTAGGACAGAGAAACTGGAAAGCCAGGCACGTACGCACGGTTTGTGTCAGCTTGATCCTGTCAATTTTAACCCTGACTTCACTCACTCACTCACTCTCCTTTTTATGTGTTGTGCACTGGTTGAATTTCTTCAGGGATTGCACCATCAACTCTGCAGAAGGGAAGCTGTTTTCCACTCTATATTTGAGCAGTTCCTATTCCAATCAAACACTCACCTTAATTAAGGACACAAGACTATCATGATACCGTAGAGTAATTATTAGTAATAGTGTGGCAATACCGCATTGCTGCAAAATTGGATGTATTCTTGGAATGTATATCTAAGAGAATTGCAACTCAGGAGTGGACAGCACTTGTTGGGTGCTTATACTTGGGATGATGATGTTGAAATCTGGGCAATTCATTACTGAAAACACTGACAAGCAGAGAGATTTCAAGGGAAAAAGGATACTATGAGTTAGAAGGGAACATACTATCTTATCAACTATAAAGCTATAGTTTAGCACGCCGTGAGCATGAGGGAGTGCATAAGCTGTGCAGAGGATGAAAATTCAGTTTGATGGAACATTTTTGAGATTTGTCTTTGTCCTAATTAGGAATGCCACCTGAAATTTTCGAAATCCTTTAAGAAAAACTTCTAGAAGAAAAATGAGGATGACTGAAATGTTTAATGATGTCATCTTTTCATTTATGTTTCACTATATTCTAAGACTGTGCTAACTTAAATTGAAACCATAGTGATTTAGAAATGAAAATGTTTTTCTCTAAAAATATAAAAATTGGGTGATTTGAAGCTACCAGAACATTTTTCTGCCTTTCTTAAAACATTTTCATGAAATTCACATGATTTCAAAAAGTATTCACCTCAAAGGAGCTGCCTTTTCAGAGAAAAGGGTTCCACTGATGTATTTTCTTTGACTGTCTTTAAAGCTCCTCCACTACAGTTATTAAGAAAAAGCACATAGAGTAGTGAGTGTGACACTTTCCAGTGGCTAGTGCCAAATTTATTTTTAAAACATTGTATTTCTTTCGCAGCAATGGGCTCTAGTTTTGGTCCCAGTGCCACTGGTTTGCTACTGGCAAGCCATGTATAATGTCAGCTAAAGACTCGCATCTCAGTCACATCCATGCAAAAAGGAAGGAAATTATTTAGGGTGGTTAACAAAGTATCACAAGCTGTAATAGCATAACAGAATAAGATAAGGCAGTTCAAGAGACCTACATGGGAGCTTTCCACATAGTGGACCACACTAGGTTGCTCCCTGAAGAGAACAAGTGACGTTTCCGCTGCTTGCAACATTCAGCCCCATTCTGAGAAGAGGACCACTACAGGTACAGTAAAGAGCCAGTGTGCTCTAGCAATCAGGTAACTACAGCAGAGGACCTAAAATGTGTCATCCTGTTTTATTCTGATTTTATGCCTTTGCTTGGAGACATCACTGTCTTCATGAAACATATTATGAGGGAAGCAAGCACACACTCGGGACCATTTAAATTGAGAGGAAATTAGTACCAGTGCTCTTGTAAATTATTAAAAAAAAAATTGGGATAGAGACTGACATTCAGAAGGAATTGGATCTGTAGCTATTGAATTGCCTATCCATTTTTAGCACATTACAAAGATATGATTTGTTTCCTCTGTATTAGCTGGGATACATAAGCATTCTCTGCATTACATAATCTTGGGTAGAGAAGCAAAACTGTAATGATCAGATTCATAAATTGTAAAACTGGCGTTCTCACCACTTATGACAACGATAAATCATTCTGACTGAAAGCCAGGCTTGCGTTATGTCCATTCTGGTGTTACCTTCTACTGCTTAGGGACAGCTCTGCTCGAAAATGAGAGATTGATTGGTCTGAAAGACGATACGCTGCCAACAGGGCATTCAGATGACATTGCCCTTCGCACTGACTTTCCTGAAGACTTAACATTCCTTGTAAGTCTAAAAGTTTTTTTAGAGAATCATAAACCGTGGCTCCAGTCTTGCACAGACAGGGATGCCTAAAAAAATTAATCTTCTGATTGACTTTTGTGGGACTAATTTGAGTGTTTTTCACACATCACTTTGGCTGGGACCTGGCATTTTCAGGGGTGTTTCCTCAAATATTGGCTAATCCCATGAAGTCATTTCACCCAACATGGGAAGACATCCACCTCTGTAGTGAGATGCATGGCCACTCTCTAGCGGTGCACATCAATCCGGTGACAAAGTGAGGCACCATGGCTTATCTGGCAGGGCGAACAAGAGGATTTGGACAGAGAAAGGCTGGAGCGTACTCACAATACAGAGTGGCAGCACAATTGATGAAAATAACCATATTGTGTAAATTTTGAGGTTAAATTTAGAGACATGTTAATAATTGAGGTGGACAGATTTATCTTTTCAAAATGTGTTGAGTTTAGATGACTAACGACACTTATTCCCTGGTTCCATAGACCAAACAGGTCTTTTGCGGCTTACTAAGGCTTGTCTCCGTCACTTTCTCTTCTGTTTTTCCTGCTGCTGGTAATTCACATGAAGGACTTCATGATTCTGCTTCATGGTCCCGCTTCATGTTCGCACTTGCAGAAGTCTGTATACGCCAGAAATTGCTTCCAAGAAATGTTTATCTTCTGTCACCTAGCTGCATGGTCATCTAGGGGGTTTCACTAGACTTGTGTCCTCATAGGCTTCCCGTCGTTTATTAGACCTTCTCCTCTGCACACTTTCCTCTGTTACTGACCTGAATTATTTGGAACAAGTCTTATATCTAAAGGTAATCTAGCTGCGTGCGTTCCTTCCGGTGAGTGCTCAGCCTCACGTGTATGGAGAGGTCTTACAGAAGTCCTACAAAGCAAAATTTTAATTCCTAAAATGGAAAAGAATTGACTGTTTAGCACTCATATGTGATGCTGAAGTAACCATTCAGTGCATAAGCTAGAACTAGTCACAAAGCGTCCTTACAAATTATTTTTTTGGTGAAAAATTAGATTTCTCTGAACTGTTTTTCATTTCCTAACAACTTTACAGTAAACACTGAGAAATAAAAATACATTTTAAACATCTCTAAGATAATAAATATTTCTTTTTAACATTTAATGCTGGTTTATTTTACTACCTTATGAAAGAAGTTAGGGAAAAACTATTAAATTTAGTGTCTTTAATAAAGATATTTAAAATTAAATTTGTCACAGCTTGGTAATTTTTTTCACACATTTTTTATATTTGTCCTGCTGAAAAATGGAAGTGTATTACACAGAACAGGTTGCTAATCTATCTGAAAGAAGGATGTGATTCCTGGTGAGGTATTCATTGTCCCAAGATAGAGCCGAGTTGAATTCCTCCATGGAGCCACGCCAGTTGACACCATCAGAGGCTCTAACACATTCTTAGGGAGCCGCTCAAATTCAGAAAAGTTTAAGAGAACAAATCAATTTCCAGGAACTCTCGGTGAGTATATTCTCCTTATTGTTGCGCCTTCCTTACCGCACTGCTGTGGGTGCTTGCTGGAAAACAACATCTGCAAAGGGTAAAAAAACAAGCACAATAAATACGCTGTGGATGAAACCACCCGAGCATTTCCAGTCCTATGCCCCTACGGGTGATTCCATAGAACCGTATTGGCTGTGGGGCTTGTGTGAGGTTTTATGAAGTCCCACTCCTGCAGCTACACTACTCCCCATGGCTGTGCAACTGGCGAGGCTGGTGAGGAGAGCCGAGACGACCGTTTCAGTTTGCTAGTTCCGTATTTTCCTTTTCTCTAAATATTTAGTGCAGACTAATTGGCCATCCATTGTCTGAGAGAGATGGCAGACTGGATGAAAATCATTTGGCCGAGATTGTGCAAGTTCAAAATGATGATTACAGGATTTGGGAAGCAACACTAGCAATTAAGCAAGCAGCAGACCGGAGGAAGTATACTTCCCATAGACTGTACAGGCAGCGGCCTGGGGTGCTGTTGCATGGGGATGCAGACATTGGGCGCTCCTGAACAGATCTACTGGCAAGTACAGCAAAAATGAAGTGGACGTCACCTGGACCACTGAGTAGTTGCATGCTTTCAACTCCCTCATGGGTACCTGGGAACCTCTAACTTCAGGTAGCATGAGTCAGATCACTGCAAAGCGGTTTTCCTGGACCTAGTCCCAAAACCCATCCCAAAATAGCTGCTTGTGCAGGACATATCTGGTCATTAGGCAAAGTTGCTCTCTGGGAGACCTGCGCGCCGAGTCCTGCACTGGCTGCCAGCTGACTTCTCGGTAAATCCAGCTTTCTTTTATAGCTGGCATTTTCCAAAGGGCTGAGGAAGTACCTCCTGGCGTAACACTGGGGCAGCCTCTCTCTGCTCGTGGGTTTGGGTTGACGCTCTCTGGATGAATTGGGAGGAGGTCACAGCAGAGCAGTCTTGGATGTCCTGCCCTCCCCCTCCGTGGCCTGAAGGCATGAAAGTTTGATTGGCTAAGCTAAAAAACTTGCAAAGTAATAACTTTTCTATTTTGTCCTGATTTGAAAGCATGTTTTATTGAATATTCAGATAAGCTTTGTGCAATGTGGGATTTGCATTTATTTTCTCCCTCAAGCATGTCAGATCAAATAGAAACACAAACCATACGACACAGAGGTCTCCTCATGGTTTGCGCTGTTGCGCGGTCTTTTGTCATCATTGGATAGGGCTTATAGCATAAATCTGCAAAAAAATAGAGGCTAGAAAAGGCAACTGGTTTCTCTGACGTGTAAGTGTGTTTCACACCATTTGAAAATGTGAAGTTGGAAACAGCTTGCCAGGGTGAAAACCTAGTGTCGCTGAGTGGTGGGATTTTTGCCATCGACATGAGTGGGAGCATGATTCCACTCATTTCTCATGCAGTTATCTACTCTCTTTAGCTCCTGCCCTCCGGTCCTTCAGCAGTTCAAATGGGTACTCAAGACTGTTTAAACCACACAAGTTCATGTTCTTCAATACACACCCACTCCTGAATTTCAGACCCAAGGACGATAAACTCAGTGCAGAAAAAAAAAAGTCCTTCCTCGTCCCGTTGATTATTTCCACACTTACCGACTCTGTTAGGGGCTAATGCCAGAGGATGTGACCCAAATTTCCTCTGCACGTAGAGGGCGATGGTGGGGGGCCGAG